>VXBP01004728.1:400308-416522 GCA_013400115.1 Rhinopomastus cyanomelas
CAGCACCGACCCCTGGGGCACTCCACTAGATACAGGCCTCCAACCAGACTCTGTCCCATTGACCACTACTCTCTGACTTCTACCCTGTAGCCAGTTTACAATCCACCTCACTACCCGAAAATGTAGACCACACTGCCTCAGTTTGGCTGTGAGGATGCTGTGACAGACTGAGTCAAATGCCTTACTGAAGTTGATATAGACCACATCCACGGCTCTGCCATCATCCATCCACCTGGTTACGCCCTCATCAAAGGCTATCAGGTTGGTCAAGCACGACTTTCCCTTTGTGAAGCCATGCTGACTGTCCCTAATGACCCTCCTGTCCTTGATGTGCCTGGAGACAGCCTCTAGAACAAATTGTTCCATCACCTTTCTTGGGATGGAGGTGAGGCTGACCGGTCTGTAGTTACCTGGGTCCTCCTTCTTTCCCTTTTTGAAGTTTGGGGTAACATTCGCTATCCTCCTGTCCCCAGGCACCTCTCCTGATCTCCATGACCTAGCAAAGATGATGGAGACTGGCCTAGCAATGATTTCCACCATCTCCCTTAGTACGTGCAGGTGTATCCCATCAGTTTCCATGGATTAGTGTCCATCCAGTTTGCTCAACTTATCCCTAACCCAGTCCTCACCAACCAAGGCAGGCTCCTCTCTTGCCTCCACTTCCTCTGGAGTCTCAGCAGTCTGGGGCTTGATATCAAGACAGCCCCCAGAAGGCAGAAATGCTGACTACTACTAAAAGCTGGGCACCTTCTCAGCCTCATCACCAATGTCACACATGGTCCCAGCAGCTCTTGCAGTATCTATGAAAGCCCAGAAGGACACATGTTCACCCTGAGCATTCACAAGCCTAATCAGTCAATTCCAAGTAGTCCAGCCTGGAACGTCTATGTTCTGTTTGGGCTAATCCATCCCAAATCAACCCTGCTTTTAATTAAAATGATTTCAATCTGCTTCTGAATTAAAGCTCGAGATGCAATGCGTAGTGACTCACTGGCAGTATGTGCTGTCCATACTGCTGCAGGGGTTGCCAGGCTAACCTGCTCAAGGTATCTCAGCTTCGTGTTGCTCCGCTGTAGTGACAGCAACCGTTATTTAATGGGCACGGGTTCTCACCCACGTTATGAACTTCTGTCTGCAGCACTAAATAGAGCAAGCAGTTGTTCTTGGTGCATCTTTGCACACTGCAAGATGGAACTACAACAAAGGACTCACAAGTACAGCAACTGAAAGACTCCTGCTACCCCACCCAACTTGTGCAAGATTCTTTCTTGCTAATGAGGCTTCTAGGCAGTTTTTGAACGCTTCTGCTAACACGTTTTGTACTGTTGCTCCACAAGAAGATGCCTACGGTAGTCTGGTGTAACCCAACACGCTGCACTGGCATAAGGAGCGTTACTGTGCTCGCCCTAAAAGCAACTTGCCTTCATGTCAATGGGTTCTGCAGATCAGTAGTTAATTCTGAAAACAATACTGACCAAAGAGGCCTGAGATCATACTGGCAGTCTGTTGGAAAGACTGTAGGACACAGTAAACTGCTCAGGATGCAGCTCAGTGGGAGCAAGGGACTTAGAATCATAGAATCATAGAATTACTACGGGTTGGAAGGGACCTCAAAAGTTCATCTAGTCCAATCTGCCTGCAACAGCAGGATCATCTACACCAAGTCACACAGGAACATATCCAGACGGGCCTTGAACATCTCCAGTGAAGGAGACTCCGCAACCACCCTGGGCAACCTGTTCCAGACTTAACCAAACTTTGGGGGCCTGTGCCTTCATTTCAGTCATCCTGTTTCCTATCACACTGCCCCATTCTTCTCCTCACACTGCAGAGTAGACTATACCACGGGACAACGGCATCCATGAGTTACGCTCGTAAAGAACTAAAAGCAGAGAGGTTTGCTGGTGTTAAAAGTGAAGAGACATTTGAGTGCATCTTGTCATCCGCAGTGGGCAGAACATCAGACCTATTCCCCTGAACTGGACCAGTGCTGTGCAATTCCCATTTACCTTCCGGTAGTATTATTTTCTTTAAAAAATTCTACCATCCCGTTGAAGTTCTAAAATGGGAAGCCGGTCAGTTGGCAGGTGAAGGGATCAGAGCTTGTTAAACTTCACATAACATCAGTCAGCTCTTCTATTTCTGCATGGCAGCTCTGTCATGGGTCTGGGTCTTAGGGACAAGACAAAAGAGCAGTGCCAGCACATTTCCTCTGCCTACAAAATCAGGCAAAACATGCGGTCCATCTGTCTGATTTATGTTGGCAAAGGAGCCACTTCATCCTTTCTATATATTTTGGCTTAACCTCCTGATTGTGACATACAACCGTGACGAATTTCAGGCTGGAACCAGTATGAAGAAGGAAAGCCGACCCAAAAGCTATAAGGGATAGGCCAAGAAAAGCGGTGACTAGGTCATTGAGAACACCGCCATCTCTAGGCCCTGCAGGTGCTGCAAACACAACTACACGCACAGATTACCACGGGCCTGAGCAGAGTTCTAGTCCTATGGATGGCACAGAAAATAAGCGAGCCTTCCAGAAAAGGGGAGACACCCTATCAGCTGCTAACCTCTGCACGTTACACCAAAGGAAGGTGGAGAAGGCATCGCTCGCACGGCTGAGCATCCCAACAGAAAGCTAGGCGTGGATGGTTGCCCATGGCCAAAACAGACACCCACAGGAAAAGGAGAAGAACAAGCCAAGGGGTTGAGGAAGGGTACTCATGCAGTCTGTCAATCCTCCAGCACCGTTAAGTGAATTAATTTTCTTTTCAACTGCGTAACTGTGTGGTTGGCAGGACTGCCTTGCATGACAGCTATCCCACAAAGGAGAGCTTGTAAAATACGCTCCGGAGCAGACAGAGCTAATTGGTACATAGTGGCTTTAACTGATCTGGCACTGCTGACATCTCTGAAAGTAAGACATAATAAAGGCAAGGCAGCCACAAAGCCTCACGTATCAAACCACTGTTAGCAGTGAGTCTAAGGAATCATTCTGAGATTAACAGCAGGGGTGAGAGCTGTGCCCTGGCCAGCACATGCCTGAGGATATGGCAGGCTGGGCATGATTACTGCTGCTCTAAAATGAGTCAGATATAACCTTCTGCCAACTGGCTTTTAGTGACAAATGAAGTCTATGTGTTGTTTGGCTCAGAGTCCAGTGACCTATAACCCTCACTTCAGAGAACAAGCTGCACTGAGGCCATTCACCCAACTGAAATATTCAGCTGAGAATATTCACGAAACCTCTTTCCTCTGCTTAGCCTTTCCCTCTGCAGTCTACAAAGTGCAAGGGAGGTGGGATTCCTGGGTTCTTGCCATTTTGTATACCAAAGTATTACACAACTCCGAGAAAGAGGGAGAACTGGAACACGCTGCCAAATAAAGAGATTACAGCCTAGAGAGATTTGGACATTCCTGTGTCTGAACTGCGGCCTGACCGGCTAATGAGACATGGATTTTGTCCATTCTACATTTAATTATGCTCCTCTACTTACAAAATACACACATTTTAGATCGTGACATGTTCTCGTTCAGCCGTCGCCCTCCATAAGCCACTGTGGTTCCCTTACGTGACTCCCAGCCTCCGTAGACAAGACTTGGAATCACTCCTAATGAGCAGGTGAAGACACTTGCACACACAGAGTAAGTTTTACTTCAAGCTAAAGTTGAAAGTACGTTCAAACACTCCTGATGGCCACAGATTTTAGTTGTAAGGCGATCTGACTAGCCGTCCGCTCTTCCCTCATGTCTAGGAACTCCTCGTCATGGTATCACAAGTCTGGCAAGAGGAAAATATGGCACCAAACTCCCTGACCATAAGCGAATTATGACCAGTGGTTTAGGCTTAAGAGGGATTAACTAAAGATTAGGTTTAACCAACACTGCAAGAACTCCGGCTCCAAAATCCTAAAATCTTCACCAGGGTCAACAGGGACCGTAATCAGAGGTCTAGTTTTGGTCTCCAGTTGGCTACCAAGCTAACAACCCAGTTCAGTCAAGTTCAGTTTTGGCTTATTTTATCTTCCCTTCTCATCACACATGAATACAGCTGGGCAGTGATGCTTGACAAGCACTGACGTGCAGAACGAAGGACTTGCACTTACGTTTAGCTATACCCAAGAATCTGCTGGTTTTCACTCCAGTACACAGAGCTGCTGGTTTCCTTAGTAGTATGGAAGCCTTCTTGGCTTGCACCTTATGTGTGTTTCCTGATTCCATGTTACTCATTTCTTTGTGAGTAGTAAAGTTTCACCAAAACCCCGAAGCACTTGCCTGTGCTTTAACTACCAGCCCACACTGCTCCCACCCACACTGCTTAGTGAAGAACAAAAGGAATAGTCCAAGCCGCTGCAGCAAACAGATATATACAAAAACCTCTCCAGAAAGCCAACTCCTCCACCATAAATGGATGCACTTCAGTGAAAACCAGTGTTTCCACCCTCATTTTCCTTGGTAAATTCTACTGGGGAAAATACCTTTATTTGTGGTCAAATTTCTGCAGGAACAAGACTACCGATGGACCCTACTATACAGACTAGCTGAATCTTGCCTTTCCTCAGCCCAAGCCCGTCCTCCACACTGGCACAATAGTTTCCTAAGGGAGGGAAGGGAGGAAGGACCTCCCAGTGTTTTCAGATGTACTTCTTCACCCATGAATAGTCAGTGTGTATTTACCTTCATGAAGACTACTGGGGCTGTGAGCAGACCATGCCATCAGGTCGGAAGTACGGAGGCTGGACTTAGAATTCTAGTTACAGTTGTCTGGAGCTGTCTAGTGTGTGTTTACCCAGTGGGACAGGGCTATATTCACTGTGACTGTATTTTGCAATGTTCATGATCCCTCTTCCCAAGGACCATTCCATCAGTTCCCTGGCATATGGTCTTCCGCCCTAATGCACATAGTTTATATTCTCCATATCTTTATTTTATGTGGCTTGTTTAGTCTCTTTACTTTAGACAACCGAGTGTTAATCGTCTTGAATTGTGCTAAAATGTTAAATGAGCACAGAATACACAGATGGTGTCTGAAAAACTCCTAGATCAGACAGCCACTGAAAGCTTTTGTAGTGTAGAGACTCTCAAAGTAAATGGAAGATACTCAAAGTTCTGGAACTTCCCCTCTCACATGATTTATGCAGAAACATAGAAAAAAGTGCTCATCAATTTCCATCCAGTTTAGTGCACTAGGGCAGTAAATAGGTTCCACATGTCCACTTTGAGCCTCACTCTTGCAGGAATATTAAGCCAGGCGGTTTTTTCCTCCTGTTTACATACTTTTACATACTGATACTTGTTAGGGAGTTATCGCATGATGTATCATCTACTTGTGAAATTACCCTTGATACAATCCTCAACATTGTTATTTCAGTTTACACGGTAGGACCTGAAGTCCCCAAATCCCTGGCACATTCATCTACAGTCAAGTCAGGAACTGAATGCAAAGTCTTCCAACACAAGCCTTGGCCACCAACTAAGCTTTGATCTGCTTCAGAGGTTTCTTTTATTATACAGCAGTATGAGGTCTGAATTTATATTTCTCTCTACAAAACCCAGAGGAAAACCATCTTACAAGTAAGGCTACGACATCATAGCCCTTAACTTAAGCAGGAGCTGTCCTCAAATACAGACCCTTTCAGTAGGATGCCCAGAACCTCATGCAGAATCTATCTGCATGCAACTATTTGGTTTTTTTCTAGTTATGATGTCAGTTCTGCCCTGAATGGAACCGTGCACAGCTTCATCAACCGGCCTGCTGGAACAGCAAAACATCTAGTCTCACAGACCACGAGGAAAAGGAAATTACACAGAACTGAACCAAATAGGGTTAAAAAAAAGGCAATGGCAGGTGTGGAGTCCACTGCGGGTACCGGTAACTTCTTAAAGAAAAGGGTCATCAGTCACTGGAAAAGGCTGCCCAGGGAGGGGGTTGAATTGTCATCTCTGAATGTGTTTAGGACATGGTTTACTGGTGGCCTTGGTAGAGTTTAGTTAATGGTTGGGCTTGGTGGTCTTGAAGGTCTTTTCTAAACTAAATGGTTCTATGATTCTAAGACTCGGACACCTATTTTCAGTTCCCTGTTTTTCATTTCCCTGCCCTCTACCCAGACATACACATGTGGCTCCTTTGTTCTGCTAGAAAACCCATTTAAGTAGAGGCTCCTCTTAAGTCTCAAACTCTAAGAGACACTGACAGCCTTACTCTGTCCTCACTTCTTCAACTTTTTGCGATTCATACCTGTAGTGTGCGTAAATACACATGAAAAATAGGGGCACAAAACCAATCCCCATCTGAATAGGCACTGTAGCTATCAGACAGATGCAAGGTGTGTGAGTTTGTATGAAGGGGATCCTGCTGTGGCAGGGGGATTGGACTAGATGATCTTTCGAGGTCCCTTCCAATCCCTAATGATTCTGTGATTATATAAGGCTCTGGTGAGAGAATGTAGGGATGCAACTAGAAAGGCCAAGGCCTCCTTGGAATTAAACCTTGCAAGAGAGGTCAAGGGCAACAACAATGGCTTCTCCAAATACATTGCAGGTCAAACTAAACCTAGAGGCAACGTAGGGCTCCTGCTGCATGAAGTGGGTGCCCTGGAGACAGAGGATGCAGAGAAAGCAGAGATACTCAACACCTTCCTTGCCTCTGTCTATACTTCTGGGGGCTGTCTCAATATCAAGCCCTAGACTGCTGAGACTCCAGAGGAAGTGGAGGCAAGAGAGGAGCCTGCTTGGTTGATGAGGACTGGGTTAGGGCTAAGTTGAGCAAACTGGATGTGCACAAATCCATGGGCCCAGACAGGATGCACCTGTGCAGACTAAGGGAGATGGCAGAAGTCATTGCTAGGCCACTCTCCATCATCTTTGCTAGGTCCTGGGGAACGGGAGAGGTGCCTGGGGACTGGAAAATAGCAAATGTTACCCCAATCTCTAAAAAGGGAAGGAAGGAGGACCCAGGTAACTCTAGACCGGTCAGCCTCACCTCCATCCCAGGAAAGGTGATGGAACAATTTGTTCTAGAGGCTGTCTCCAGGCACATCAAGGACAGGAGGGTCATTAGGGACAGTCAGCATGGCTTCACAAAGGGAAAGTCGTGCTTGACCAACCTGATAGCCTTTGATGAGGGCGTAACCAGGTGGATGGATGATGGCAGAGCCGTGGATGTGGTCTATATCAACTTCAGTAAGGCATTTGACTCAGTCTCCCACAGCCAAACTGAGTCAGTGTGGCCTGGATTTTCAGGTAGTGAGGTGGATTGTAAACTGGCTACAGGGTAGAAGTCAGAGAGTGGTGGTCAATGGGACAGAGTCTNCAACGCCAGGTACCAGTATAGGCTGGGGACTGACCTGTTAAAGATTTGTTTAGGAGAAAGGGACCTGGGGGTCCTGATGAGCCAGCAGTGTGTTCTTGTGGCCAAGAAGGCCAACAGCATCCTGGGGTGGATCAGAAGGGGAGTGGTTGGCAGATCAAGAGAGGTTCTTCTCCACCTCTACTCTGCCCTGGTGAGACCACACCTGGAGTATTGTGTCCAGTTCTGGGCTCCTCAGTTCAAGAGGGATGTGGAGCTTCTGGAGAGAGTTCAGCGTAGGGCAACAAAGATGATGAAGGAGGTGGAGCACCTCCCTTATGAGGAGAGGCTGAGGGAGCTGGGTCTCTTTAGCTTGGAGAAGAGGAGATTGAGGGGTGACCTCATTAATGTCTACAAATATTTGAATGGTGGGTGTCAGGAGGATGGAGCTGGGCTATTCTCAGTGTCATGTAGTGATAAGACGAGGGGCAATGGCTGTAAGCTGGAACATGGGAGGTTCCACATAAATACGAGGAGGAACTTCTTCACAGTGAGGGTGGTGGAGCACTGGAAGGGGCTGCCCAGTGTGGTTGTGGAGTCTCCTTCTCTGGAGATGTTTAAGACCCACCTGCATGTGTCCCTGTGTGACCTTTCGAGGTCCCTTCCAAGCCCTAATGAGTCTATGCCGGACTCCCTCCAGCAGCTCTGTCCTGTCCTAGAAGTGAGTGGCCCAGAACTGGACACAATACTCCAGACATGGCCTCACCAAGGCAGAGTAGAGGGGGAGAAGAACCTCTCGTGATCTTTCCATTTCCCTCTTTTTGTGCTTATTTTAGCTTTTCTTATGAAAAATAAAGGTTATAGTGATGTTTTTATTAACTCCTCTAGCATCGTCCTTTGTGTCTGTAATTCATACTCATCTTGCCTTACGCTTATACCTTTCCTCACGTCTGCTCCTGTCTTTATGCTCTGCTTTCTCCAGTGCCTCTAATTCAACCCTCTTAGAAGCTCCCCTCCCCATCATCTCCTCACACGTGCGTTAACGGGAGAGAGAGCAGAAAGAGCAGCCCCCTCATCACAGTTCTTTCCATGACGCCAGAAGAAACTACGTCTGAGGTGTGTTTTAAAGATGATGGTACATCAGGAAACAGTAAGGTGGAGTGACGGGGAAGTGGAAAGAGCTCTCAGCTAATGAATGGATAATGCAAGAACCTGGGCCCTCGTTGCCAGCATCTACTAGACCAAGTTCCTTTACCAGAAAGTCATTATTATGACTAACCATTCTGTATTTATAGGGAAGTAGCGTTAGAATGCAAACAGTTCAGGCAGCACCCTCATGCTAGATGTCTTTTGCTTTTTCCTGTATGTGATCTCTTACTGCAGCATGAATCATGGTTATAAATCTTTCCCAACCTGTTTTGACATGAGTTTACACAGACTTTGTGCTGTTGAGAACGTGGTTCATTTATACATACAAGATAGAAAGCATTCTACAGCTCCAGGGGTAACAGCACCTTGTATCAGGACACAAACACAGAAGATTTAGAAGCAATTATCTTTAAAACATTGCTCAGCCTGTTGCCACAAATGGCTACAGCTGCTTCGGCAGCATGCAGAGGCCACTGGAGTGGGCAAAGTGGTCACTGACAGGTGTCTCTCAGAGGCGCCTGTGGCAGGAAAGGTTTTGTTTCCACAAGGGATGAAACTTGGACGTAAAAGAATCATGTCCAGGCTGAGTGGTAAACAGGATGGGAAATGAACGTGGACACCTAACTTGTGCCTATGGCCGTCCAGGCCAGAAAGGGTGAGGCTACAAACCCTTGAAAATGAGATGAGCAGTTTGTATTTCTTTCTTTGTTCTCTTTTTCTGTGTTAGAATGCATCAGCTCCACAAGGGGAAAAGTTATTTGAACCACCTGCAGCGCACATTCCTCTGAGAGCCCTGGCAGGTAGGCCAGTTGCCAGACTGGGACAGAGTGACCCTCCCTCCTTCATTTCTGCCAGTTCTAGCAAAGGAGGTGATTAAAATCAAAAAAGCACTTGGTAAGTTCCATGCTTCAGCTTTCAGATCACATTTTTATCCCGTTTCTCTCTGGAAGTCTTTTGAACAAGCTCAGCACTTCAAAGTTGAGCCTGCAAATCTCCCAGGGAGAGGTCCCGTGTTTCGTGTGCTCTTTTGACTGGAATTCAAAGCAAAAGTAAGGATTTCTCTTGGACTAGCAACAGAAAATATGGCCCAGACTTCTAAACCCGTATCTGACCAGACAGAAATGTGCACATGGCCATTTCTCAAAGACATCAGCATTAGAGTAGCTCTAGTTCCCCTGAATTCAATAGCAAAACGTGTCGTCATCTCTAATGGAAATACCTGTGGCTAATCTTATTTGAAAAGCAAGAGCTGGGAAGCGGTGCCAGAACACCAACATAACAAACCTGTAAGTTATATAGTGGCTCAGCTACTGGCCAAAATAGATTCCAGTTTGCTCTTTTCAACCATTCCACCACAAAATTAACCCTTCAAGTGCATCCTACGCTAAGAGCATGCTGAATGCTGATGAGCAAGGAGGCACAGAGCAAATGAAATATCGTCAACATGAGCAATGCCTATAATTACCTTATAATAGGATGGAGTGGGGATTCAAGTGGTTAAGACTTTCTTGAATGACATGAGTAAAGTCCTGGTCACTCCTGAGGACCCTATCAAGATTCCTTGGTGTCTGGACTTCAAGCACGGAACTACACATCACCCATTAAGTGAACCAGAAGTCCCGGAATCAGGGGATCCGGTGAGACACGTACCTTGGTGTCCACACTTTCCATCCTAGGGCACACAGGAACAAAACTAAATACTGCATTGAGACAGTCAAGGTCTCCAGAGGATTTCTTTAAATGAAAAATGAAATCTAATCCCAGCAGAGACCCGTTTGCTCTGACAGGTCTCCTTTTCTTCAAGTTTTGTTTTTCTTCCTTTAATACAAATATGATCCATCATCTGCCCAAATTCAAACCTCATGCAGGCTTTTAAAAACTGCTCTTGGGTAAGTGTGGTGGTCAAAGATCCCTTCCCATCTATTCTTGTTACTGTGTCTGCTCACCAAACCCTCCCTCAGAATTAAATTGCCACTGACTGAAGAAAGCTTCAATCCTCACATTTCCGCCAGCAAGGACAGGAACCTATCTGTCTTTCACAGACGGGAAAGTCACGGTAAAAGTCTCCCAAATCCACCTGCTCTGAGCGGCGTGCTTTACGTGCAGCATGCCGGACACGCTACAGTAGAGAGGCCTCATTTCCTCCTTGATTCCAGCACTTCTTTTCTACCAGCTGCCCCATTTCCTGACCCTTCCACATCGAAGTAAGCAAAATTAATACTCTCCTGGAAATCTACAGATGAGTAGATAAAATAGCTAAGGTAGATCTTGATCAATTTGCAAAGATGAGAAGGAGGAGCTGCAATATGCAAAGGGCTGCATAGTACACATGCTTGTTTTTTACGCCAAACACCAGTTTCCCAGAATTTCAGAACTCCTAATGAGAAAAGCAGAGGTTTAGTTTTCCAGTAGGTGTTGGTGCTATGCTTGTACCCCCTTGGAACCGAACAAAGGCAACGTTTCCATCCAGAAAAACCTGCCTCAAAGCAGCCAAGTTTCAGTCTGGGATCTCACGCTCCCATCTGCGAGAAGAGCACGAAAGGAGACGCGGTCTCCTCACCAGGCAAACACAGCAGAGCATCTGAAACCAAGCCCTGCCAGAAACTGCAGGTGTTAATGCAGAATCAGCCCAAAAGACAAGGTGGTTCTAGCTCTTGTGCTGTTCTGCAGCAGCAGTGAAAATGAAATGGTCCGAGTTAAAGGCAGGTCCTTGTTCTAAAGACGGGCAACATTCTCTACTGAAACTGCAGTCTTCCATGATTTGGGATTGTTTTTCTTGTCAAAAAGCTATTTAAAACAAAAAGATTTTGATAGAGACTTCCAGACAATTAACTATAGATAAAAACCTGTATCGTTAGGACAACTGAGGCACAGAAAGAATGACTACGGGCCACCTTCGTGATCGACTTGTGAGCTACATCTCCTGCATCGACCCTGAGCTGCCACAGGAGAACCGTTTGACTCAAGCCTGGCACCAAAACAAGTGTTTCTGCCAGCGGAATCTACTTTTGTTTCTTTCAGGAGTTTTCTCTCCGTTCCCTCACAACGTAACATTATCGATGCAAATGAACCAAAGGGATGAAACCTAAACCTCCCTTAAATCTGTGTAACGCAGGGCCTGCTTATTATCTACGTTAAACATGGGATAAAATTGAGTAAATATAACCAGGATCTAGCAAGAGATGCGGAAGAAGAGTAACTACCAACACCGATGTCATAGGATTACTCAGGGGGTATTTTTGTCGTGGAGATTGGAGAACATCAGGATGCTAAGACAAAGGCAACGCTCTGCTGAGGCAGTGATTCTTTCCCGGGGTGCTCGCACGGTGCCTTGAACACAGGGGTTCCAGTTTCAGCTGAGCTCCACAGCTGTTAAAGGAACAACAGTGCTAACAGCTGTGCTCCACCACACGTGCACAGAGGGATCATAGTCTGAGTGAAGAATGCAAAGCGTGAGAGAAAACAACTTTTATTTACTTGCACCATGGCAGGAGAGTGACCAAGGTCTATAAACCTGAACAAGGTCACACAGGGCCAAGAACTGAAAGAAGGGTTCCTCGGTCACAGAGATTGCAAGGGACCTCTGGAGATTGTCTAGTCCAATGCTGCTGCTAGAGTAGGATCACCTAGAGCACATCACATAGGAACTCATCCAGGTGGGCTTTGAATGTCCCCAGAGGAGACTCCAAAACCTCTCTGGGCAGCTCCAGTGCTCTGCTACCCTCACAGTAAACAAAGTTTTTCCTTATGTTTAGATGGAACCTCCTATGTTTCAGTTTGTGCTCATTGCCCTTTGTCATGTTGCTGGGCACTACCGAGAAAAACCTTGTCCCATCCTCCTGACACTCATCCTTTAGGTACTTATAAGCATTGATGAAATCCCTTTCTCAGTCTCCTCCTCTCCAGGACAGAAGGACACTGAGCTCTCTCAGTATCAGCTTGCAGGGCAGATGCTCCAGCTCCCTGATCATCTTAGCGGCTCCGTGCTGGGCTCTCTCCAGTAGCACCGTGTCCCTCCTGAACTGGGAACCCCAGAACTGTATGAAGTGTGCCAGATGTGGCCATCTGACACTTCAAATGGAGGGCCATCTCCCTCAAGGCATGCCTTTGATGCACTGACAAAGCACCTGCATCAGGTGGTGGTTTATCTCCTAAGAGCATTACTTCTCTCAAAAAAGTGGGTTTCCTCACCACGTAACAGGACTTGCACTGAATATTGACTATATGAAACTTACACTTCACATCCTTCCAAAAACTTAGATGGACTTGAAGATCCTGGGCTTGAGCGATTCAGTTACTGAAGGGCAATCGTTTCTCTAACGTCAGACAAGTTTGAACATAAATAAACACAGAGTACAAAGGTTTCTACTACTCACCAGTGCACTGGTTGTTTTCATCCAGCTGGTAACCAAACCGGCACATCAGAGGTCTTGTAACAGTAGGGTAGTTAGGAACAGGGCCTGGGGCTGGGGGTGGTGGATAAATATTTGAATAAGGGTTCAGGTACGGCGATCGATACACTGGGTTTGTTCGGGGTACGCATAAATAGCCACCGTTCTGGTTGACACACACCATATCTCCTCTGCAGGCCTCGGGGATAGTCTGGCATTCATCAATATCTGGAATGACATCGCAACAATTAAATGCGCGATTGCTTCTTAACGGGATCTATCACAAAAACCAGGTCACTTATTTTTCTCAAGACTTTGTTAACAAAAAGCTATGAACTCTTTGAACAGAAAAATCCAGTCCTTCCTTGTGGACCCTCACTTCGAGATTAGGTCACACGAAAGCAGGAAGCATCCCATGTATTCAACACACCCTGCGTCCCACTTGTTTGACGTCTCCATTAGAGGGCAGGGGGAGAGGGGGAAACCTGCTTTGCTCTCCCACACGCGTTTGGTTTAAACACTGATTTACATCACGCTCCCGCCTGCTCCTGCTAGAGGGTCTGTCCAAACCACTACTCACAGATCAGGACTTCAAACACTGGTGGTTTGGTTTGCTCAGCTGTGAAATTTGGAACTCCTAAGCTTCCTCCTACAGAAAAAGCTCGGGATGTTCAGGTCTGGGCACATGGCTCAGAAGTCTTTCTTGCTCTGATTGAGATCACCGCTGAATCAAATTTAGAGAAATGGAAGTTGTTTAGCGAAACTGAAGATTTGCCTGGTTCTCGGAGCACAGAAGCAGTGGGGGACTTCACCAGACCCCCATGACTTTTGGAATTATGACAAGGCAAGCAGTCAGCTGCTGTTTCTCCCTTATTGCCCGAGGGACTTCAGTGCATAAGATGCTGCCCTGGGGACTGAATGCCACTAATACGAAGATGCTGCAGGGCAAACGTGCACATTTCCCTATATTGCCTCAACAACTTCCTTGGAGTTCCAACACTGAGCAGTGGTATCTGAGTTATCTGAGCCTCTAGGTAGAGGCTGCCAAAAAGGACACTAAATACTGAGTTTGAGGAGAAAGCAGTGTGACCAACCCCTGCCATTCGGCAACGAGACTGAGGTCCTATCAAAACGCATCACTGTTATTTAAGAAGACAGAGAACTGGTATCTCCACACCACCAAAGACCAGTAAACACTTGTGCTAGGCAAAGGCACACGTACACAGTCATGTCTATACACACATGTGCTTGCACGCAGATATCTACACACTCGCGTGTTTTTGTCACAAAGCAAGAACATACTAACAGCAGCACAATATCAAGTCAATAAAGTCAGGATTTCTGAGACCCAGTTTAAATGCATGGATTTAATTCCAGTCCTACCTAAGCACTGCCCAGAGGCACGGTCCAGGTCAAACCCATTAGTGCATTGTTGCTAAAATGAGAAAACAAAGGAAACTCAGTGACTGTGACAGAGAGGGATGCTCATCAGGAATGTCAGGGTCAGTACAATCATTCAGCATTACACAGTACTCCAAATAAAGGTCCTTCCCCACGGAACGGTCAGGAAGGCATGAACCCGAGGCTGCAGCACGTAAGGCAGCCTCTTAACTCAGAAGGTAGTTCCCCCAGATGACAGTGCCAAGTTGTTTCTCTCCCTGGGAGTATCCTGCAACAGGCTTCCTAGCCATTGTTGACACAGAAGGTACACTCATCCATTTTGGGGGTCTTGTTTTTGCCAGAACAAGAGGTACTAGCTGACCATTCGGTACGCCCATCTCAACACACCGGACTGAATGAAGACAGTTGCAACACAACAGGCTTAATAAAATTCAGGCTTTTCCTTTCCACAAACCTTCTGATTTTTGGAGGATAGATTTTCAGATGCCGTGTGTCTAGGCAGACAAGATTGCTGGAGGCCTTGCTCCTTCCTATCCTGTGGTGGTGCAGCCCCTCATCGGTGTCTCTCAGCATTTCTAATCCAGTAAGAATCCTGGTGATGATTGTTTCAAAGTCCATTAAAGTTATTCCCTGGTTCCTGACTGGGGCTCCAGCTATTTATCAGTGGGCTAAGCAGTTGACATGAGCACTGGATCCTGCTAGTAAATAAATTATACTAAGGAGAGTAAGCAAGAGACATCCAGAAAACTGGAGCCACTGAACTAATCAGAGGGATGGAGCGCGTTCAAGATTCTTCCTTTTCTGCTGTTTTTTTTTTGGATTTGTGGAAGAAATTAGTGTGAGAATGAAGTGGTTGGTTCCTTTCGGAAAAGTGGTAGTTTGTAGGCGGGAGACAATGGGTTAGAGTGAAAAGTCAGAGAAAGTGGGCCATCACGGGAATGAGGGAGGGGACACGAAGTGGGACGCATGGCTAGAGCGCCAGAGAAGTGTGCAGGAATTCTGCCACCGTGTACTTGGGTGTTCAGAGATGTTCTGATGCCAGGCTGTGGAAAGCCAAGGCGTTCTGACTGGAGAATGTGCAATCAGACTTATTTTAAAGAGTGTGCATGCGCTGCCATTTGCTCTCTTCTCCGTGCTGTGGCACACAACTTTACCTTCTGGCCTAGGTGTACTGTCCTCTGGACAGTAGAGGATGGTTCAGAACCACAGAAACTGCTGTGGAACTGGTTTCAACAACTTTCTAGACCTCTAGAAAGTACTGCAATATTGTTGAAGTTACCAGTTTTGATATCTTCCAGAAGAATTCATGAAATGATTAAGTTCTCAAAAAGAGGGGCCAACAAAACATCCAAACTGGATTTCCTTAGGGCAGATTTTGGTTTGTTCAAGGAATTGATTGGGAAAGTTCCTTGGGAGGCAGCCCTTTGTGAAAAGGGGGTCCATGAGAGCTGGGTGTACTTCAGGAATGTATTCTTGAAAGCACAAAGCCAGGCTGTCCCTGTGTGTCGTAAGAGGAGTCATAGGGGAAAAAGACCAGCCTGGATGAGCAGGGAAGTTCTGAAAGAACTAAGCGAGAAAAAGAGGATGTATCAGCTTTGGAAAAAGGGTCAGGTCAATCAAGTCATGTATCGTGGAATTGTCAGGTCGTGTAGGAGGAAAATTAGAGAGGCAAAGGCCCAGCTTGAACTCAGGCTGGACACTTCTGTTAAGGACAATAGGAAGAGCTTTTACAAGTCCATCAATGGAAAAAAGAGGGGTAGTAATGACCTCCACTCCTGACTGGACATGGAGGGAAGTTTAATAACTAGAGATGAGGATAAGGCAGAGGTCCCTAATGCCTCCTTCGCCTCTGTCTTCAACAACAGGGTAGGCTGTCTTCAGGATGACTGGTTATCTAAACTGGCAGATAGGAACAGGGTGCAGTATAGTTCCCCTGTGATCCAAGAGGTTCTGGTTAGAGACCTGCTGATCCATTTGGATCCCCA
>VXBP01004728.1:416597-427683 GCA_013400115.1 Rhinopomastus cyanomelas
GGTCCAGAGAAGGGCAACTCGATTGGTTAAGGGGCTGGAAGAGAAGCCCTGTGAGGAGAGGCTGAGGGAGCTGGGTTTGTTTAGTCTGGAGAAGAGGAGGCTCAGGGGTGACCTTATCGCTGTCTATAACTATCTGAAAAGTGGTTGTAGTCAGACAGAGGTTGGTCTTTTCTCCCTGGCTACTGCAGACAGGACAAGAGGTCATAGTCTTAAGCTCCACCAGGGGAGTTTTAGCCTTGACATTAGGAAAAGATTTTCCACTGCAAGAGTGATCCGGTCTTGGAATGGGCTGCCCACAGAGGTGGTTGAGACACCGTCCCTGGAGGTGTTCAAGGTTAGGCTGGATGAGGTGCCGAGTGGCATGATCTGGATGTTAGATGTTAGGATTACTGGGGTTTATTTGGATTTAGGTTGGGCTGGATGATCTTTAAGGTCTTTTCCAACCTTATCATTACTGTGATACTGTAATTCCTTGCTAACATTTTGGTTTCAAGTTGCTTTTTGCTTAGAACTCAAAACCCAATTTGTGGTACAAGATGTTATTTTTAAAAGTGTACTAAGAACAGTATTTTTTACGTTACAAAAACAAACCCTTAAAGACATCTTAAAAATCTTCCAGGGGCACAAAAAGCCTTTTCTATGCAGATCCAATGTTCACAAAATTGCCACATGAAAGAAATTTTCAATGGAACAGAATTAAAACGACTGCATTTGAGAGACTTTTGGCAAAGGTATTTAGAAACACATCTCTGGACACTGAGTATGACTGGGTAATCAATGAGGAATCATCTAGTCCAACCCCGCTGCCAAAACCAGGATCACCTAGGGCAGGTCACACATGAATGTGTCCGGGCAAATGGCTTTGGGCATAACCTAAAATGAAAACTAGGAAAACAGTTGTTCAAGGTTGCAGTCCAAAGTCAAACAAAGTCCTAAGACAAGATCCCGCTATGCTCAGAAAATGTCTGTTTATATGAATGAGCCTTCCAAGCGTGAACGTTCCCCACCACAGAGCCGAGCTGTCCCTGCTCTTGTGTGACAGCTTTTCTGATTTTCCTTTCCAGAAGTGTTCAGTTCAGAGGCAGAATCAGGTTTTCAGTGAGGTCCGGGTTTCTGCAGGGATATGCTGCTGAGCTGGCAAGGATGAGTCAACCAGCTCAGTCCATGTTCAACTCCAGAATCCTGCTGGCTCCAAGTTCTCCCCTCTAAGCCCTCAGACCACACAGCTTCCTTTTCTTGTAAACCCCAGACCACAGAGCTTACTATTCACCTGCTAGCCGATTAAATCTCATGCCATATGGCGCTTCAGTACAAACCAGCATAGAGATCTCTGTGTGCACCTCTCACCTGTGCTCTTCCAGGGCTTGAAAGGCAGACAGCCAGTGTGAAAGCAGTCAGTATCCTGTAATGTGCACAGAAAACAGGCTGAAAACCTTCTGAAAGCTATGCTCATTATATAGAATTAAGTACACATGGACAAATGAACTTCTCGTGACAGGTCAGCGTATCCCACGGCTTTGCTAAAGTGAATTTGGCCTCTGGAGAAGGAGGCAGGCAACCGTGGGCCACTCGTGGGTCTCTGATTTTACTGCGATTCCGTGGAGCTGAGATCAGAACCAGACTATACTTATCTGTTAGTTAATATATCCCTTACAACACCCCATGCACTAGCTCTGTAACAAACAAGTGCTAAGTATTCAACAAAGCGTTTTTGCCCCTCTCTGGCGGTTTTCTTTTGAGGCTACAGCGGTTTTCTCTTGCACCATATGCACACATTACTGATGGATAAAGCAGAGCACAAGCCCTGCCCAAGCTCACAGTGCAACACATTGGCAGGGCTGCAGACATGTCATGCAGGAGGTCCTGAATCCCAGCCAGTTGCTCTGACTACCAAACCGAGTTTCATCCCCAAGAGACCACATTTGAGATTAATCCATTTTCTTAGGGCGAGATTCTGTCCCTTCAGTCAATCTTGAGTAACACACTGCTCTGCAAGCAGACACACTGTGCCAGGTTGTACTAGACCTTACTGTCTTCAATGGAAACTTCACCAATTTTAGTGTCTGAGCATCTAGTGGGAACTACTGGGTCTCTTCACTGTAGCTGGAAGAGGATCTATCACTAACAGAGCTCTGTGGCTAATCTTAGAATTCCTTACCTGGAGCATAACACTTTTGATTAACTAAGATCCCACCCCAATTAGCTCCTAACAGGCAGAAAACGAGAAAAGGGCAGCAGTAAATTATGTTTTTCTACACTCCAGGTTTCAAAGTTTTGCTGCTCCTCCCCCCACAATGTAAAACTTCTTAGCACAATTAGACCCATCATTGCATTTCTTGGAATCCAGTTCTGAGTGCCGGCTGTGTATGAAATGCACCCACAAAACCAACACAGGAAGCAAGGGATATTTTAGGTAACCTTAGCTCTGCACCCCAGCAAGCTGCCAACTTTCTTTCTTAGAGCTGTCCCCGATTTCCAGTGCAAACCGAGCTGCTGAACAAGACCTAAAAACCCATCAGACAGAACCACATACAAACAGTGACCAACACACTCTCACAGAGGAGACAGGCACAAGCACTGAAGAACAGACATGAACCCTAAAACAGCTGTTGCTAGCGTTACAGAGACCCATCACGCTTGTTGGCAGCTTCTGAGTGACAAGGGAAAGGCTAAATCTGCACAGGCTTCTCCTTAGACACAGAGCAGTCAAAGCACAACATTACCCACTTAATAGTCCTAAAATCGTTTGGAAGCTATTTCAGAGCCTGCAGTGGGATAAAGGCTGCACACTCACTTTGCATATAACCAGAACAGCACTAGAAGGAAACACAACAGGTTACAGACTGACGTGCACGTACCCAGCAGCTGAGCTTGTCTGCATCGTCAGCGCACTGCGCACTGACAAAAACCTCCCATAAAACCAGTCGGGCAGAATTAATCTGTTTACAGACAGTCCTTAGTTCCTGTTGTTGCAGGATGATCTATACTTCCTCTCAGGGGGTAACCTCACCAACTTATATGGGTTCTACCTGCAACCACTGCCTCCGTTTGCTGGTTCAGATCCCAGATCCCCTCAATAATCATTAGCAGAAACGCAGATCAGCCTATCAGCACCACATGCAGCTGGTCACAGTAGCTTGCCCAGCAGGCAAAATATTTTAAACTAATGATTAACTTCTGCAATAGCAACTAATTAGCTGCAAATCAGTCCCTGCAGCCAGTAGGATCGCTTGCTGCAGCAGTTCAGCACTTCCACAGCTGCCAGGGCTCCTAAAGCAGAGCATAAGCACAGATCAAGAAGGAGCTAATCAGAGACAGCACAGCTTTGCTAACAGACAGATCGTCTTTCCCCACCTCTGACTGCTGAGATACCGGCTCTTTGCAAATGGCTTTAGCAAGTGCATTGGCATCCCGAGTCCTTGCCACGGATATTTTCCACCAGTCAGTTTCCCTTCAGTAAGAAAAGAAGCTCCATGCATACCACTTACCTTTTAAATCCTTGCATGTCCAAAAACGTTGGGAAAAGGAAGAAAACAGCGGAGTCTGTGCTGATGAATAACTACAAAGTTTTTCCAAACATTACCCTGTACTAGCACTTCGGTTCCTCCGTCATTTATAGTCCAAAGAATGAAATAACAAGCAACAGAGAAGATCAGGAGCCGACCGCGTCTCCTCAGACACTGGAGAGAACACAGAGAAAGCACCTGGTTTTGCTTAGTTCTCTTCTGTAATTCAGCATTAAACCAATTGGAGGAGGAATGTTAAAAATGAACACTTCATTTTCTAAGTATGTTAAACAATGCAAATAGGGGCCTCAGCCTGGGACAGCTGGTTTAGATTACAAAGCTCACCAACTGGCTAGACTCCTCACAACAACCTCGAGAAGCCTGCCAGGAGAAAACACTAACAGCTTGAAGGAAAAGCCTCTCCTGCCGCAGACTTCGCAGTGAAATATGCCTCAGAGCAGAGAGCACTGTTATTGGACAGAAACTCTTATCGAGGGATTGGGGAAGGGAAGGGATTGTTTTCCTTGCTCTGAGAACAGAAAAAAAGGCAGCTTTTTGGAGGCCCTCTAGCTGGTGTCTCGGACAATGAATATGCAACACCCGCCACTTCCTGCCAATGGCACGCTGATGAAAGGTCTGACCCCTTGGGAGGTGAACAACTGCGTTTGCAGCTACAGGAACTACAGTGCTCGGGGACTGTTTGAAAACGGGAGTAAACAAGTGAAGTGTTTGAAAGAAAACAAATGGCTTGTCTGCACCACTGGCCCTTTCCAAACCGACCCCACGCTCAAGGGACCGGTTCGTGAGATGAAATAGTTCTCAGGAAGGACATACCTTGTAGGTCTCCAAGAGAGCTAAGAGGAAGGAAAGTACTTTTTCAGGTGTTTTCCAGATTCGCCACAGACAGAGCTTTGGTAAGTCAAGCAGAACATCTATTAGATGCGAGAGGCCACCAATCAAGTGCTGCCAAATTGTGCTAGATCCAAAGACGTGCTGAAATCCAATACGGATTATTTTATTTATTAGGTGACTACTTTTAATTTCTGTGGAGTCTTCCATTTAAAGAAATTCTTTATTCTTCAGGAACTTGGAATATCCAACAAGATAAAAGTGTTTCTCTGTGCAGGCAGAGAAACAGTTGCAATGGCAGATACCCATAAAACTGGCCTCTAAGCCAGGATACCTAGCTGGAGGTACAAAACCAGAGCTGCTTCAGGGTTGTTGAGCACCCACAAGTCATACTGATGCCAAAGGGAAGTGCAAGAGCTCTGTACCTCACCAACTGGCTCCACTGCCTGGCGGAGAAGGACCTGGGGCTGTTGATCGACAGCCGGCTGAACATGAGCCAGCAGTGTGCTCATTTGGCCAAGAAGGCCAATGGCATCCTTGCCTGTATCAGAAACGGCGTGACCAGTAGGAGCAGGAAGGTGATTGTGCCCCTGCACTCGGCACTTGTGAGACNAGGTTGGACTTGATGACCCTGGAGGTCCTTTCCAGCCATGATGATTCTATGATTACTTTTAGGTAAATGACAGCGCCAGACGCTCGGTGCCGCTTCTGAAGATTTTCCTCTTGGGGACTTGCTTACATCCCTTGCCTCACATGGAAGTATTCAAACAGTGTCAGTACCTTTGCAGACGAAGAAGAACCACTAAAAGTTTTTGAACCAGACTTCCCAAAAGCTTAACAAAAATTCCCACGGGGGACTTCTGAAGAAGCATCCTGAGCATGTTGTGAGAGGAAAGTTTTGTCCTGGGATTGACAAGAGGCAAGAAATAGAAATGAAAGACTGAGCCAATTCTCACTGTGGCAAAAGGTTAACAGTGAGTATTCCCCCTATTCCACAAGCCCCGTGTTTCTCAAGACACTGGATCTGGAGAGCTAACAAGTCTGTAAGTACCAGTAATTACTGTACATTGGGTGTGTGAAGATCCATTGAAACTACAGCAGAGCTCTGAGGCTCCGTTTGTGTGGTTGAAGAGCTTACTTTACAAACTGGATGCTTCACCTGCTGATCCACTGAACTTTTATCATCATCACATAGCAAAACCATTGCACATGTGCCAGAGTCACCATGTGAGCACAGCAGCAGTCTGCTCCCAAATAATTTGCTTCAGATTAAGGAGTTCTGATTCAACAGCCAACTGGCAGAGGTGCTCCAGCACTGGAGACAGGAGGTGAATCCAGACCTGACAACCTAAAAGGCTCCCTTTACAACAAATACTGCACAAATGTTTTGACCTTTCCTGTCTCCATCTGACAGCTGGAGTGCATAAAAACCAGAGTATAAAAAGACTACCACAGCCTGGGCTAGCTTACAGCACTGTGACTCTTTTTTTCCTAAATACAAGGATTTGATGTTATGGCTAAGTAGAACTTCTGCAGCACCTTCCTGTAACTACCATCAGCCACCAATAATGAGATGCAGCCACACCCTTCTCACAATCCCTTTGGTGTGAACTGTTGCATAAAAGAAGACGATGGTGGTATGTAAAACCCCTGTGAAAACACCAACAAGCCAATATAACTTTCAACACCATGTGCTGACTCCTTCACTACTGACGATTAAGATGGCAGCTAAACTTGAGTGCTAGCAGCCTTCTCACTTCAATAGTCTCAACTATCAGCCCACATTACAAAACCCACTACTGTGTTTAGATTGCCTGGACATTTTCTTTGTCTTCACGAGGAGGAGCAGGACAGTTCCCTGTATAATATGGGGCTGCATTAAGTAACCATGTTCTAAAGAGTTTGCTTTGTGCGTAGCTAGGGCTGAGACTACATATATAGACGTCTAATTGTGTTTAAGTGTTGGAGTCCATAAGTGGCACATAAAGTATGTTGTGTAACCTGAACTCTACTCCTCCTTGGATAAGACAACCAAACACATTAACTAAGCCATGCTCCTGCAGATGAGGTACCATGTTGGGTTACCAGTGACCCTCAGTAGTGGAGAACATACTAAAACGGCTTCTGAATGCTAAGACGAAGCTGTACAAAGGTCAGTAAGAGTTAATCACACTCAGCACTTGGGATCAAAAAGTCTGCCTAAGTCCTCATCAACTTTTACAACACTTCCCACCTCCTCTCCTTTTTCGGTTCTGATACTGTGTCACTCCAGAACTACATCTGTGAAACATCCTTCTTAGAAGCTCTGGTTGCTTTTAAAGTTCATCCCTTCTGAACCTTGTCACACTGTGGGAGCAGAGTCAAATCACACAGGCCAGGTTGGTGGTCAGTTTGTGGGCCCAGATTCATCCTAAGTGACAGGTCTTGGACATCTTTTACACAGTCGTACAGACCTGAATTCACTAAAGGAATTTGACAACTGACACTTAGAGACCCTAAAGTCCAAGCCTTAGATGCTTGAAACATTCATTTTTGTCCTACTAAATCTGAATGAACCACGTTTTCTACTGGCTTTTAGCAGAAAATTAAACGCTCTGAGCACAACTAGTGGGAGCTTGCAGGAACAGCTGCACTTTAATAGCACCCGGGTGGCTCAGCTGGTGGAGCATGGGACTGTGAATCCTTGGGATCATGGGTTCAAGCGCCATGTAGGACATCTTGACACAGTACTGTAGGCTGACCCTGCTCCAGCAGGGGTGGGGTGGACTCAGATGATTTTTTTAGGGCAGCAGAGGAGAGAGTTGAGTGTTTGTGGGTGCGGACTAAGGGGCAGGCGGGCATGGGTGACACTGTTGTGGGTGTCTATTACAGGCCTCCAGATCAGAGTGAGGAAGTTGATGAAGTCTTCTGCAGCCAGCTGGCAGCAGCCTCACAGCTACAGACCCTGGTTCTCAGGTATCTGCTGGAAGACCCACTTGGCCAGCCACCCACAGTCCAGAAGGTTCCTTAAGTGCATTGGTGACAATTTCCTAATGCAGATGGTGGAAGAGCCCACTAGGAGAGGAGAGCTGCTGGATCTTGTACTCACCAACAAGGAGGGTCTGGCTGAAGCAGTGAAGGTTGAGGGTTGCCTTGGTTGCAGCGACCATGAGATGGTGGAGTTCAGGGTCTCATGTGGTAAGAAGAGAACGGGCCGGAGGTTGTGGTGGGAACCACGGCTCCCAAAGCAGCTGCGACCTTCCGGGGCTTCCGAACCAGCCGCGGCCCCGGCCTGACCCCACTGTCGGGGCGCACCTGCCGCCGCGCCGTCCGGAAGTGACCCCGGCCGCAACTTGCCGCGGGTGCGCGGTCCCACCGCATCGCGGCTTCGCCGCCGCCGCACTGTGGCCCCGGACCGGACAAGCCGCGGACGCCGCCGCGGCCCAGACCCGAAGCGGCTCCCCACCGCTGCTTGCCGCCGCACCGTGCTTGGACTGGAGAAGCAAGACTGGTGCAGATTTGNGACCTCATTAATGTCTACAAATATTTGAATGGTGGGTGTCAGGAGGATGGAGCTGGGCTGTTGTCAGTGTCATGTAGTGATAGGACGAGGGGCAATGTTTGTAAACTGAAACATAAAAGGTTCCACATCAACCTGAGAAGGAACTTCTTCCCAGTGAGGGTGACGGAGCACTGGAACAGGTTGCCCAGGGGGGTTGTGGAGTCTCCTTCTCTGGAGATGTTCAAGGCCCACCTGGATGTGTTCCTGTGTGACTTGGTCTAGGTGATCCTGCTGTTGCAGGCGGATTGGACTAGATGATCTTTCAAGATCCCTTCCAGTCTGTAGTGATTCTATGAGTCTATGATTCTAATAGCACCTAAGCTCCATGGGATTCACAAGTCATGTTTTGATGCAAATATTCTTGGAGAAAGCCAAACAAACAAGCTTTTGGTATTACCACACGGTGATATAAGCCATGACGGGATGAAATACACACATCTCACCCTGTGGCCACATGAATAGCTCTAAGCACATGGGAAGCCTAGTTTCAAACCCTAATTCCACCTCCCAGGAAAGAATCTCAATTGCAGACTCTTGGTGTCTGGGAAGATTTCCCCTCAATTTCCAAGGATAGGCTACTTATGTCATCTACTGCCATCTGCTCAATTCAGTGTCTGAACTGTTAATTGCCACCTCAGAACATGAGCACTGTGATAACCTGTTTCAGATGGCTCAGGAGAGAGGCTCAAAGTCACAGACCCACAGATATCTTTCTTTGCTAGCCAAACATAAAAGAAGCAAAAGTTAACAGTGACAATTAACAGAATGTGTAATTGTAAAACCATCACTAGGGCTGGTGAAAATGTCCTGGGAATGTAGACTCTCTGAGACCTCATGTCACTTTGATTTGCAGCTCACACTAGAGCTTTTACAGATGAGAAATGGTTTAGAATAGATATGATGAGAAAGTTCTTCACTGTCGGAGTGGCGAGACGCTGGAACAGGTTGCCCAAGGAAGTCATAGATGCCTGGGCATCCACAAGCTGATCCCCAGAAGTGTTGAAGGCCAGGCTGGATGGAGCTTTGAGCAACCTGGTCTGGTGCCAGGTGGAGTTGGAACTAGATAATCGTTTGGTTTGAGGTGGAAGAGACCCTTTCTATGAGTTTATGTATACAAGCCTCCTTTAGAAACAAATCCAGGACTGGTTTCTTTTATGCTCCAGTGACTGCAGCATGTTTTGCAGTTTTTCAAGCTCTTTTCTAACTGGCCACCACACTCACATACTGGGCACCTCTGGCAAAACAGCACTGGGCTGCAGGCTAGAGCAGCTGAGTGATGCCCGTAGTTCTCCCTTCCAAATTCACCTGGCAGCGTGCCTTCTGCTGGGGCCTGTGAGCTAGTAAAGTATCAGCTTCATCTGTGCTTCCTCCTCTCCCAGGCACACTTCTATCACACAGAATTAACTTTTTGGGTTAATTTTGTTCCTTTTTTTTTCTCTTTAGACATAGTAGAGCATCCTTTTTTATTATTATTTTTTCATATATTTCTTTTAGTCCGCTCAGACAATCTAATTCATTTTGGTTTTATCCAGAGCAAAATCCCATCATCTGCAGCATCAAGCATATTCCCCATTTGCCCTTAAAACACTCGAGGAGTAGAAATACACTGACATTTGCCCTCTTTTCCAGAGCTTCTCTCTTTCCAAGTGGTGGAAAACACTCCCGTTTAAAGCACGCTTCTTTCTTGTCGGTGCACATGCAAAGCAAAGGCTTTAGAAACTACCACACTTAGGAACTTCTTCCCAGTGAGGGTGAGGGAGCACTGGAACAGGCTGCCCAGGGAGGTTGTGGAGTCTCCTTCACTGGAGGCGTTTAAGAGCCACCTGGATGTGTTCCTGTGTGACTTGGTGTGGGTGATCCTGCTGTGGAATGGATGATCTTTCAAGGTCCCTTCCAATCCCTAATGATTCTATGATTCTACGACTTATTCCCATTGCAGGCATTACAGCATTTCACAATTTGTGTGCTTACTTTTGGGTTTTTGCTAAGTTCACCATGCTCTTTGGAAAGAAATTGGCTCAGAAAC
Organism: Rhinopomastus cyanomelas; assembly: GCA_013400115.1. NCBI lineage: Eukaryota > Metazoa > Chordata > Aves > Bucerotiformes > Rhinopomastidae > Rhinopomastus > Rhinopomastus cyanomelas. The sequence continues at coordinate 426,520 of VXBP01004728.1, forward strand.
TGGGTGATAGAAATGATGTGAGTCGTCTGTTTGCTCTCAGCCTTGTTCCTCACTGCTCTGCTGTCAGGAAGCAGTTCTGAATGGTGTAGGTATCAGTTTCCACGGTAGGTCGCAGCAGATGCCATTCCTGTCTACTAGTTCTGTTGCACGTGTGCTGCAGCGCTGACCAAGTCTTGCTAAAGGATGGAGCTGCCACCACAGTCTTTTTTATCATCTATCACTGGTCTTTCTTTGACTTGTGCTGGTTGTCACAGCAGAAGGCGCTGAGCCATGCTGGGAATTCTGCCTGCAGAAGCAGCCTGCCGGTCCCCAGGGTCTGCAGTCTGTTCGGGTGCTGTGAGGAACCAAAACCTCAAGCAGCTGTGTTAAAAGGACAGTGGAAAGGGACCCTTCTCCTAACAGAGGCACTTGGGCTGCACAGGAGTTCATAGCTGGAGCCTGATAAAGCTATCAGTCACCATTGTGTCTGCTGTTCCAGAGCAAAATGCACGAAACTGGAGTTGTGCCAGGTGAAGAAAATAAAATAACAGAAATTCTGACAGGTTAAATGCAAAAACCAGAAAAAGAGAATGGTTAGATTTAAACATTAAACTAAAAAATGAAAGCACACTTGGGAGGATCTGCCTAAGCCTGAAATCCCAGTGTAAGAGGTTGTAGAGCACATCAAGAGAGCAGAGAGGAACAATTCATCAAAACTCACTCGACAGCTACAAGCTGAGGATTGTGACTGGGTCTGTGAGTTTTTCTTTAGGCTGCTTTGCAAGTGACACTACAGCATGCAAAGCAAAATCTGAGAGATCTGCCGATCCACAAATAAGTGTCACAGATGCTGACGGCTTCTTGTTGCTGTACAGCAGGTGGGGAAACCCTGGGAGAGATGACATAGAAGGAGAAAAAGTGTGTTTGTTCAGTTTTCACTTCCTTTAGTACAACCGTCCCTGAAAAATTAACTGATCCTTAAAGATGTTTCTCTGCTTTCCTTCTAACTTTTGACTTCTGCTACCTCACTTCCAGGTATCTGCCTTGAACACACCAATGGCTGCCAGGGTTCTCCTCTTCCCTCATCCTGAAAATTCTGAAAAGTGTGCCCCTGTGACCAAGAAGGCCAACAGCATCCTGGGGTGCATTAGAAGAGGGGTGGTTAGTATCACAGTATCACAGTAT
>VXBP01004728.1:428923-561741 GCA_013400115.1 Rhinopomastus cyanomelas
AGACCACATCTGGAATATTGTGTCCAGTTCTGGGCCCCTGAGTTCAAGAAGGACACAGCTGCTGGAGAGAGTCCATTGCAGAGCAATGAATCATAGAATCATAGAATCATTAGGGATTGGAAGGGCCCTCAAAAGATCATCTAGTCCAATCCCCCTAGACCAAGTCACACAGGAACACATCCAGGCGGGCCTTGAACATCTCCAGTGAAGGAGACTCCACAACCTCCCTGGGCAGCTTGTTCCAGTGCTCTGTCACCCTCACTGTGAAGAAGATCCTTGTCAGATTGATGTGGAACCTCCTGTGTTCCAGCTTACAACCACTGCCCCTCATCCTATCACTAGATGACACTGAGAAGAGCCGGGCATCTTTCCTGGGATGGAGGTGAGGCTGACCGGTCTATAGTTACCTGAGTCCTCCTTCTTTCCCTTTTTGAAGACTGGAGTGACATTTGCACATTTGCTGACCTCCAGTCTCTAGCACCTCTCCTGATCCCCACGACTTAGCAAAGATGATGGAGAGCAGCCTAGCAATGACTTCTGCCATCCCCCTCAGTCCACACGGGTGCATCCCATCTGGGCCCATGGACTAGTGTCCATCCAGCTTGCTCAACTTATCCCTAACCCAGTCCTCATCAACCAAGCAGGCTCCTCTCTTGCCTCCACTTCCTCTGGAGTCTCAGCAGTCTGGGACTTGATATCAGGACAGCCCCCAGAAATACAGAGGCAGAGAAGGTGTTCAGTATCTCTGCTTTCTCTGTGTCCTCTGTCTCCAGGGCACCCACCTCGTTGAGCAGGGGGCCTACGTTGCCTCTAGGTTTAGTTTTACCTGCAGTGTATTTGAAGAAGTCCTGGTGAGGAAAGGCTGAGGGAGCTGGGTTTTTATAGCTTGGAAAAAAGGAGACTGAGAGTGATCTCATCAATGTTTATAAATCTGGAAAGGGTGGGTGTCAGTAGGATGGAGCCAGGCTCTTCTCAGTGGTACTCAATGATAGGACAAGGGGCAACTGGTGTGAGCTGGAACACAGGAGGTTCCTCATCAATACGAGAAGGAACTTCTTCACTGTGAGGGTGACAGAGCACTGTGACAGAGCACTGGAACAGGCTGCCCCGGGGGGTTGTGGAGGTCTGCTGTGATACCTTCACAAAATCAGGTGGTGTTAAGGAGGAAGGACGCAGGAAGGTTTACTCAAGAGCTTTCCAAAGTGGAACTTCTCAGCACTAAGCTCATCCACTCTGCACTCTGTTTTCGGAAGAAATCATGGATGCACCACCACCCTGGGAAACTGGAGGACTCGGCGCCAAGCACAGACCACAGCACTGTGACAGAATACATACAACCTTCCTCATGTGAATTACATGCTCCCTTCAGTCCTGGTTTGGCCTCTCAACAGTTTCCTTTTTATCTCCAGAAAGTGTGCCCTTCAGATTTTGATCATTTGAGGCTGGGAGGGCTGGGTCTGTGGGACTGGTGAGGAGGGGACCGGGGTCATGTGAATATCTGAACGATGGGGGGATCAGGGGGATAGAACTGGCCTCTTCTTGCTGGTGCCATCAGTGACATAAGGGGCAATGGTCACACAGACTGGAACACAGAGGGGTTCCATTCTGGGTACAGAGAGAGACCTTTTCGTAGTGGGGATGACAAAGCTCTGGAACAGACTCCCCAGAAATGTGGTGGATTCTTCTCTGGAACCATTCAGAACCTGCCTGGACATAATTCTGTGTGATCTGCTTTGGGTGATCCTGCTCCAGCAGGAAGGTTGTACTGGATGATCTCCAGAGGTCTCTTCCAACCCTTACCATTTTAGGTTGTAATGAAAATCTTGTCTTTCATGGACAAGATTTACCAGTGACATTTGGCCAGGGCAGTGAAGGTTTCAGACTGCCTAGAAAGCATCTGATTACTAAAAGTACCAGCACAAGGAAGACCATTGCAGTGACTGCTGAAGGCTTCCTGAATCCTCTGTCAAAGAAGGCAGGTTCTGGGCAGCACATCATCTGTGAAGAGTCCAGGAAAGACATGGGTGCCACCCATAAGAACTTCACCTACAGGCAGCACTCTGCAGGTCCCTGGTCCTAAGTGCTATGCAGACAGCATGCTCTTTGGAGTCTGGGTTGGAGTCCAGACAGATCTGGCAAGCCCAGTTATGACTCATTAGTTTTCTTTAGAATCCTGTACTCCTCCAAAGTTCGTAGTTTCATAATAAGCCTCCTCTAAGTTAGCTGAAAACTGTGAAACACATCTGTTCTTGCTCCTATTGTCAAAAATAAAGCAGTCCTCTGTTCGCCTTCATTTTTGTTGGCACTCACTGCTTGAGCATACAGAGCAAAGTGTAGGCTAAGTATTTTCCAATTTGATTTCCAAAAAAAGTTTCAGTCTTGAAGACTGTTTTTCAGTGCTGCAGTCTACCATTCAGGCCACTCTCTGTACTATGCTTTTACTCATGGTACCATTTAGTGTTGGACCCGCGGCTTGGCACGTGAACTGAAATACACGGGTGAACCGGAATCAACTCATTGACTAGCTTGCCGTTCTGAAAATACCCTCGTGTTACAAATGAAAGCATCGCTCAAGTACTTCAGTACTTTATGATGAGAGGAACGGCTGCAGGAGGTGGGGAAACATTTTTACAGAAAGGTTGACTTTACAACAGTTTGCCTGACTGGCTCCCCTCATGACTAGCTGAACGCTGAATTCACTATTGCTCTCCCTAAGTTTCTCAGACACTGGCACCCAAAAGCGTTTGCAGTCATTCTCGTGACCATTTCTTATTCTCCGGGTCACTTCTGATTCTCCTGAGAAAGAATGTTTGCAGCTCTGGTCTTTTCTACATGTTCACATAGAGGAGCTTGTACTCAGAGAGTCACAGAATCACTCTGTTTGGAAAAGACCCCTGGGATCATAGAGCCCAACCACCTACCCTGCAAGTTCACCACTACACAAGTTCATCCCTCAACACTTCATCCAGACGATCTTTAAACACATCCAGGGATGGCGACTCAACCACTTCCCTGGGAAGCCCATTCCAGTGCCTGACTGCCCTTTCTGTGAAAGAAGTTTTTGTAGTATCAAGTCTAAACCTCCCCTGTTGTAACTTGAACCCATTCCCTCTTGTTCTATCACTAATTGCTTGTGCTGAGCAGTGCTGAATGCATAACCTGAGCTGGGAAGTGTATTCAGCAAAGTTCCTTCAAGCTTCCGAAGACGTTCAGTTTAACCTCTTTTAAAATATCGCACAGTTCTAATCCCTACTGAGAGGCTCTGGATCTTCATAAGAATTTTTTGTTTTACAAGCATGTTTTTGAATTTGTAGGGTGGTGTTAAATTTTATCAACATGTAAATGCATTAAGTGTATCAGGTTCATTTACACTCACATCAGTCAAAAGCAAGTCTTCTGGGACCACGCTACTACATTCATATTTTTCTTGACTCCTGTATTTTTGCATTTCACCTAAGGAAAGACAGAAACATGGCAAAAGTCAGCAATCTAGGATGTCTCACCCCCTCTCTTTGCTTACCTTGAGCTTTTAATTCTGTGTGGACATGCATGTCTCTTTGAGCAACTTGAAACATCACTGAATTTTCAGCTGTGAACTGCTCAACCACGTTGAAACATCTGAAAGATGTTTTCGCCTCTGTGCTCAGCTTCTGCAACTGCTAGAACCATCCTGTTTGTGATTCTACAACACTAGCAAGAATTTATAGTGACAGGAGGAACTCCAAATAGTCTAGGTTCACACTGGAAGAAAATATTGCTGTGGTAACAGGAATGAAGCAGCAGACCAGAAGAAAAAAGGGCATTTTCTTTCTGCGTGTAACGTTCCAGACAGCCAGAACTATGAGCAAGGGAGCTGCATCATGTTTCTTCAAAAGGAGAGACATTTGTGTACAGTTCCAATGACAAAAAGACCCAGCCAAGATAAAAGAACTCTAACTGCTAACACAAGACTAGTGAGATACTAATTACCTCCTCAAGGACGACGTACAACATTTACAAACATTTTAAAAAACCCCTAGATTTAACAAGCAGTGACACAGGCTCAGTAAGAAGGTACAGAACAACCCAAAGTTACTCAATATGGGCATTTACTGAATAGTAAGTTTCTCCTAATTTATTTTTCACTTCTTATTTTCTACAAGACACAGAATGCTTTTAATCACTTGATACAATTTGCCTCTGCTTGGCAAAATGTTCAACAGCATGGCTGAAGACCCAGTTTGGAATTAATTTGTCTGAATTAGCCTTTAACAGATGTTAACCCGCAAACAACAGGCACATTCCTTGCGCACTCACGTGCTTTCGCAGTAGTTGTACTCGCTGCAAAATGTGTTTCAGTTATACACGTGATGCTTTCAGATACCAAAACTTAGAATGCCCTGTGTGAATGTCTCCATAAACCAAAGAATCCTCTGGTTACAAAATGCACTAAGCAGTTAGCGCCGTTATTTCCACAGCATTCTACTGTCTCTCCATATTAAACAAATGCTTGTATCTTCAAGTAGGTGCTGAAAAAATTAGATGTATTCTAGTTAAACTACTCCCAGTCTCTCTGTGTGTGTGTGTGTGTTAGGGAAGAAACAAAACAGCCTCCACAAGGTATGGAATAATGCAAAATACATAATTACAAGTATCTTCTGTCTCTTCTGCTCTAGCCACCAGTCACTGCTATGTATCTACTCCAGGGAGCCTGCCTTATTAGTAGCTACTATGCAAAATGGGTCAAGAACATAAATAAAAAGTAACAAAATGCAAGCTAGGAGCTCACATTTGGTAAAAACTATTCTTTCTGCACTGGTGCCTGTAATGCGACAAATCATATGGCTGTGACTCTCTGGCCTAATGCAGAAGAATTTAATTAAAAACAAAAAAAATCTACCCCAAAAACACACCCCATCTCCCATGTGTTCTTTGACAGCAGCAATTGGAAAGATCAACCAGCTCCCCTTCTCTATGTAGAAAACTCAGAATGTGCAAAAACCAGCAAAAAATAAGTCTAAAAAGGACAGAAAATTCCAGCTGTTATTTCTCCCCTTTATATCAAGTTGGCAAACAACAATTCCTTACTAGAATTCTGCTCCTTCGTCACTAACAATAACTAACACCTTATTAGACTAAAACCAGGAGCACCTTCGTTCTTTTTTCCGTGGCAAAGGTGAGGTGACAGCAAAGAACTAAGCTAAATGAAGAACGACAATATTGAACGACTGCACCTGCTCACAAATCCCACAGAGAAATCCCGCACACACATCCCTGCTGCTGTGTGAAAGACCCACACAGCTAACGGGACGGGCTGTAAAAGTCACGTACTTACATGTGGGAAACCAGGAAGGTAAACATACACAAAAGTTATCAAGCAGAAAGCAAACACAGAAGAAAAATTAGAGGAAAAAAATACATCTGCTAATCTTTCAATAAAAACAGTTCTTGAAGGTTTATAATAGCCTGTGACACAGTCCAAGAAAGAAGGGAGAAACAAGGCACTTTTTTCCAGTGGGAAAGTACTGCCTGGAACACTGAGCTCATTTAATAACTTCTAACAAAGCAACAAAACCCACCAATGCAGTTGTGGAAGAAGGTCTAGAACAGAAACCTCCAACTCATGGGGAATTTCATTCTAGTTCAACAGACCTCCTGGGACTTAAGGACTGAAGCCTCTCGTATCTGTCCTGTAGAGGACTCTCTGCAGGAACAATGATTTCTTCATTACTTCTGCTTGGTTTTAGATTTCCCTTCCTAAATTCACAGCTTACTGTACAAACAGGGCTGATCTGGAGAACGCAGCAACAAATGGTTTTAATCTGTGCTACCGACTGGCACTTACAAAGCCTCCTTGGAACAGAAACATCCACATACTAAGCTTTCTACAATTAAAAGAAAAAACATTGCACATTAAAGTTCACATCTGCTCGGTGCATACGTTAAGAAGTTAGCGAACTGAATGAGCTCAGATGCAACTCACAAATTCTAATAATTAAACATTTTTTCTGCAGTTGTATTATGAAACAACTATATATCCTTAAAGAGATACGACTACAAGGACAAGAGAGACTGCACAGAAGCCATCTGAATTCATTTGTCTTTATATTTGCTGTAGGAAAAATAAAGTATCTATTCCAGTCCGGTCTAAACGAAGATGTACAGCTGAAGCATCACACTGCAATGTTCTTAGCCGAGGTAATTCCAAATTCTCATTACACTCAGTATGTAATGCAGAATTAACTTTGGTATAACTTGCATGATTGTTATCCTTTCAGAAATCCAAATGCAAAATTGATTACTTTGTCTTTGAAGGACTAAAGCATTTCAGATTGAAAAAGAAAACCAATACGGCAAATGTACTTTCAAATGTGCATAATTCTTCCAGGACACATTCATAAACTAGGGAAAAGAGACACAAATGGTTCTTAAGGTAAACACAGTAATTGAAAAGATCAAAAATTTTGCTGGATTTCAGGGCAACAAAAAAAATTAACTATCTGACCTCTACACAAATAAATGCAAAGATTTCTTGCATTATTTTGGTTGATTCTGTACAAGTTTCAGTAATTAATTTTATTTAAATATAAACCTTAGAACAATTTAATCCAGGATCTTAATGAAAATGAGAAGTAAAAGTTGACAGTTCTAATATAGAACATGCACAACGGTTACCTTAACACTGGCTAAACAAAGAATGGCAAATAAAGCACGTAGAAATGACACATTTTAAACCAAAGACATTTTATCTCGGATTCTGTGAAGACGACTTTTGCAGGATGAGTTTTATCCTTTAGTATGCAACTTCATCCTCTACCCACCAAACAAACTGTCAGAGTTATCACAGCAAAATAACCGACTTTGGCCTTGGTCTCACAAAGACCTATTTACACATTCTAGATAAGTAAGCATCTTCTTCCCTTTATATTCTATACATGTGTTCAAGCTTTAAGCCTGTATTTGGATCTACAAACCCAAAGAAAAAAAGTCTCTCAAATACACACCTTGGACCATTAAGAGTATAATGTCTTTATAGAGGTGAACCTATGTTTTGGTAGTTAGCCACACTTCATCACATGGACACCTCTCGCAAATTAAGCACTCACTCCCATAGTTAACTTCTTGGTGCTGATGGGTCTGACTGTTGAAAGCAGCCATTAGTTGAGGGGGCATGGAGTAAACATTGTGCAAAAAACACTAATATATCTCAAATTGCTCCCGTATGTCTCCCATACACTCACCATCTCATTGTTTGATATCTTTGTGTCACTGACTCTTTGTGTCATTAACTGAAGACCTCAAATAAGATCTATTTTGGATAGAGACTTTTTTTTTGGTTGTTTTTACTTAAGATTCTGGTTCTTGAAGGCCCACTGCCAGTAACAGACCATTTTAATGGAAAAGATCTCAACACCAAAGAGTTAATGCTGTCTCTGCATAACTTAAACAACTCAAAATATAACTATGGACTGAAAATCCTTCTATTTTTCTTGAGATCGTCTAACAAGAGAGAGATTGTTTCCACTCCATTTAACCCATGCCCCAAAGGAATGTCTGCTACAAAGGCAGCAGTGATTTATGCCATGGTCAGAATTCCCAAAGCACTGGTTAGCTCATTATGAAAAGCAAGACACATTTTCAAATATGTACATGACTTTTTTTACAGAAGGCCTCACTGTGGTAAATTATATACAGCATAGTGTTCTCATTTTCGTTAAAGTGCTACTACCATCGTACAAGATCATCTATTGTTGCAGAAGGTCTTTAAGTACAGCACCAGCACTGGCATCAGGTGACACTGGCAGTGGTGTAAAAGTAGGCAGTGCATCGGAAATAGGTTTCAGAAGCAGGTGTCCAGAATTACTAGCAGGTGTTATGAGAGGCACTGCTGCAGATCGAGGTGCTAAAAATGGATTTGTATCTGGTCTTCTGCTTGTTCCAGAGACTGGAGAATCTAAAAGGTAAAAGAAAAAACAACAAAAACCCCCACTTAGTTAGAAAGCTTCTTGAAGTTGACACAATTTCAGAGCATTTGCTCACAAACAGGTACTAAAAGTGCCTATTATTCTTGCAAAATGAAAATCTTCTATTCTTGCCATAGACTGTAGATATACTCGAAGACTTTTATTCCCTCTTAGTTCTTGTGTGATCTCATCTGCTACCGCTTCTTTTGCCAGACAACTTCTACGTCTACAGTTCAGACCACCAGGTAAAAGAGTAACTTAAAAGATTAAGGGCACTTCCAGTACCTGCCAACCACACTGTGCTTGCTGGCAGCTGAAATCAGCAGCTCCAGTGACCCAAAAAGCCCTAAACATCTCTGAAACACCCTTTAAATTTATTATCACGCAGGCAATGTCAGATAGGAAATATCTTCACGTTGACTCTAGTGTTACGCAAAGGCATCGGGGTCCTTGGTCACGCGCTACAGTGCAGCACACAGCCGGGCTTCCCCCCAGCTGCTTTGCTGACCAGCGTACCTTCCCCACAGTCAGCCCCAGGAAACCCCCTGGAAACAAAGGTCAAAGGCTGTCAGCCATGATTTACTTGAGACAAAACCCTATTCTAACCAAATTTTAGCTTTCATGAAGTATTACAATGGTTTAGAATCTAACCACTGCCCCTCCTCACCTTCCCCCATCAAATCCTCACTGATCTCCAGATATAACCTGATGCTGAGCAGAAACTGAATGGACATTCCTGTACCCTATCAAGTGATGGGTGATTTTATTAAGTTTTCTTTGTTTTAAGAGAGGGTTTTCATTAGGTAAACATCCTAATTCTTCTAAGTGCATTTCTGCATGGATATTAGACTGACATTGTGTCTAGCACTTAAAAACTGATAGCATATTCTTTATTTCTAGGAACAAAAAACTTAAAGCACCCAAACAATTAAAGGGATGTATAATGTAGGTGCCTAGTTTTACAAGCCAGCAATTTAGCTCCTGAACTCACAAACAGATCTAAGAATGCAGATTCCAGACAATGAGATTGGATTTTTGCCAAGTAAAAGTACTTCAACCTATTAAATTAGTGTTGTATGACAAGGAAGAAAAGAGAAAAGTAAACTTAATTTAGATTAAATACATAAATACTGCTCTCAGGGATAGAGGTATTTCACAGTAGACATTTATATCAATCTACTTCAGGCAAAATGAAAGAGGATTTTTAAGCATATATATTCTTAGGTTAGGATAGACACCTCTCCCTCCCCCCACCCCGTGTATCTATGTAATACATTAAATTTTGGGTGATTGGATTTTTTTTTTTTGAGTTTATATTTAGAAGTTTCAGAACAGCGGGACTATATTAAGGCAAAATCCCACATGCATGTAAAATAATTAAGTACAAACTGGGTAAGTTAAACAGAAGATGTGGATCTTATATCACACAAAGATGCATTAACTGGAATGTAACCTTAATGCATAATTATTCTCTGTCTTAGAAAAACCAAAGATAACACTCATGAACAGCTTACAGACATTTCAAACAAGGCCATGTACTTCATCCAGTCCTCTGAGAGCAGCCAAGTTCCACATACCAGAAAGGCACTACAAGTTGATACTACTTGCATTCTGCACTCAGTGAGACCCAGGCTGATCAGGAGGGAATGCTGAAAATCAGAACTGGGTTCACCAAGACATCATATGGAGTTCTAAGAGGTAATGTTAAATGCTTTCTGTATTAACAAGAATTTGGTTGCTCTTCTATATGGAGATTTTACAAAGCAAGGTACAGAAGTAGTAGGAAGGAGTGGTGGGGGAAGAAGGAAAATAAAAAGAAGAGAAAGTAGGACACTAAGAGGAAGGAGGGGAAATAAATTCACAGTTCATAGGTGTGGAAGCACAGAAATTCTGAAAATTCTGCCTTTCATTATTTATGCTCTGTGTAAAGATTAAAAGTTTTCTTTAAACGTTACCTTGCATTTGACTGCGGGGTGGAGTACAACTGTTTTTACCACTTCTTGGTGCTCCTAAAGGTTTCATATGATCCACAGAGAGCTTGGGTGGAGGAATGCTGGGACAAGATTCTGTTTCAAGGAATTTCACAAACAATTCTGAAAAAGACTAGAAAAGGCTACTAGTCATTATATTTTACTGATGCTCTCTTGAAAAGTATGCAACGGAAAAATACATACAGACATAAATCGAAAAGCTGCCAATGAATTTTGTACTGGACTTTGTATTAAGTACCTGGTACTAAACAGTCCTTAGTGAATGGCAATGAAATTCATTTTCAAAACACACATTTTTTACTGTCAAACTAATAAGCTTTAAAGATAACACACATACTGCCACCATTGCTGATTTAGGACAATTGCTGCAAGAATCCCATGCTGCTAGTGACAACCCAGTATTCCTGTGTCCATGTTCAAGCAATTACTCCTCCAAAAAAGACAATAAAACTTAAATATTTAACTCTTAAAATCAATTGTTTGCTTTATTTGGCAAAAAGAAAGGAAGCATGGAATAATGGACGTGCCAGCAGCATCAATACGTAAGATTTTGCTTAGTAAAGCCTGTACTACACCTACAAAAGCATTTGTTTTCCTCTTTTACATCTGTAGTTAATTCGACTACAGTCCTCTGGTGGCCTAAGTGTCTGCATTAATTCAGTGGGCAAAACTCAGTCCCTACACTTCAAGAAAACATACAGGTTTTCTAGTTCAGTGAGCAAAAACCCAGAGTTACTCTAAAAAAACCCAATCCCTCATTACTCTGCACTTGAGCACATTGTCTTCTGGTCTGCAAGATGTGAAGGTCAATAGACTAACTCGTCCCATGGGCCATGATACGAGAACTCTTGCTTTACAGTATTTGAAAGCTTAGATCATAAGCTTTGCAAGCTGTTTATAACAGGCACCAACTGCAGCAGCTGAGAAAGCTTTTCAAACTAAATTTGAAGAAAATATGGGAATGCAGTCATCAAAATACAATGTCATGGTCTTGTACACTGTTGAGTACTGTGGAGTTCCAGAGTGGCATCTGTATTTAACCTCCTGCACTGCCAATGTGCAAGATGAAGTCCACATCGTTAACAAGTCAGCGACTCCAGGAAACCCTGGAATAGTAAGCTGGATTCCTCTATTAGCCCAGCAAGGAATACTGCAGAATTTTCATCAGTTCCTACATGTTTATTTAGTGCAAAACAATACCTCTTATGCCAAAGCAGCTGCACAAACCCAACAAACAACGCATGCTATAGCAGCATCAGTAAACGAAGCTCTCTGCACAGATGACCTTAACATCAACATTAGTATACTGCTACTCCATTTTTCAAACAGAGACAACACATAATTATGAAGCCTTACACTATTAAGAATATTCTCACGTGTTGGTCTCAAAGGTGTGCTAGGGACACTCTTTGACCCAGCTCCTCCACCAAGCCAGCCAGTCACCCATCTCGTAACACCTCTTTGGTCTTCAGATAACAGCTAAAAAGTACATACAAAAACAGTAATTAGGAAATAAAAAATAAAGCAGCAGGTAAAAGAAACTGCAACACGGTGCTAATAATATTTAGTCACCATAACTCAGTGGGATATCGATTGTAAAATTTTTATTACTGTCAAAACCTTATTCTCTGCCTTCCAAAGACTGGCAGCCTAAAAACCTGGCTCTTTATTTAAAAATACAATCCCCACATTCTTCACAGTATCTGTCAGTACACATAAAACTGGCTTAATTTTCTTTAACCAACTTATTATCATACTATAAACAACAGCACAAAGTTAAATCCCTTCCTTCAGCAAACTGAGGCCCAGTCTATTAAAATAATGTTATCAAAAGGTTCCATTAATATCAGCACATCCTGCATAAAAAAAATTATTCAGAATAAGGAAGAATATGTTTTCTCCATAAGAAGTGCAGGGACAATCTCATTTAGTTTAGCAGCAAATCATTCTATTTTCAGGTAAGGGTACCACAAATAAAAAAAGGAAGCCTAGATTTCCACAAAATACTGCCTGGATGTGTTCCTGTGCAACTTGGTCTAGGTGATCCTGCTGTGGTAGGGGGATTGGACTAGATAATCTTTCCAGGTCACTTCCAATCCCTAAAGATTCTATGATTACCTGATCAAGTTCTTCCTTTTTTACTCCCAAGACACTTCCCATTAACCTTAGCACTTCAGGACGTTTATTTTTTGCAGTATGAAAATGTCCAACAAAGAGATTTCTCATCAGAAGCCTGTAGAAAGGAAGTTTATTACACAGTCTGCTTCTATGTACGAACCAATACTATAATATCTGTGCTTTTATTCCTCATACTCTTGTCTAGCTTCAAATAATCCAAACGAACAAATCTAACACAAGGAACTACAAGGATACCTCACCAAATTCCTTCTCCTACAAGTTAACATTCTTTACATAGTAAGTGTCCATTTGTACAATGTCAGACATATTGTATGCAGTAAGGGAAAACTGAATTGTACATAAGCAGGTTTTGATCGAAGCACTAGATTCAGGGAAAATGTTTATTCCAAGATCTTGACTCAGGAAAGCATTTAAACAAGTAGTCATGTGTTTTCTCAAATCAAGACATCAGCAAGAGGACTGAGGAACCAGTTTAACCTATCCCCATTTCAGTTCTAACAGGTAGTGAAAATGAAATACCAAACAAATGACCAAGGAGAGAGATGTACACAACATTCAGGTGATGTTATCTACATGAAAGGGCTTGCTCTTCATATCTTAGAAACACTGTAATAGATTTTCACTAAGAACTTTTATTTCCATTTGCAGAGTTCAAGCCACTGAAGTGAATGTCTACTTAAGAAACACATTAAGTAGGTTTTACTTACCAAAATTACTATTTACAACCACCATGCAAATAAAAATTGTCAAAAAATTCAAGTATGATTACAAGATAACTTATAGAAGCCACATCCTGCACTACCTTTGCAGTTGCATTAGTAACATCTTGTACATTTTGAGGACTATAAAGAACAAAAAACAAATACCACATTTTTCATTAAAATACTTACTTGTCCACTTTTCCTTCTGTGCTGTTCATAAGATTCAGTAGCTTATTTTGTACATCTTCTAACATTTCTCTTTTGATTTCACCTATAAAATGGCGTGGCACAGCAAATAAACAACTGAAACTTCAAAACCTTTTTGCAAATGTGACAATAACATGATTCTCAATTAACAGCAACAACACACAGAGTTTTCACGTACATACGTGAACGAACCAGACTGTGAAATGGACAGAACCTACGACGTTCTGTTCAAATGTTCCAAATCTTCATCTACAAACATTTCACTTCACAAATATGAATTTCAGGAGTACAGAGTAGAACAAACTATTTTGTGTTATGTCAGGACATGTTCAAAGAATATAAGGATTAAGCTCCTACTCAAACCTAGTCGAAAACCAAACTAAAGTTCACGTATTATACAACAATGTGTCCTGTAACAACTACGTCTGCGTGCACTGAAATCTGTCCCAATGCTGTGGCTTCTCTTCAGCACTCCTCTCAAAACACCAGGTTGAGGGCACGGAGGAATTAATCCATTATTTCAAAGTTATTTGTAAATGTGGTTAACTAGGTGCCCAATACAAAGGCAAACATTTGGAATATAATTATGGGATTATAAAATATATAATTATGGGATTATAAAAGTTCTAGGAGTATATGTAGAAGTCATTTGGATCTCACCACAGCAAAAAGGGAATTGCAAGGGTTAAACTGCACTAATGCTGCAAGAAGATAAATAGCATCTGAAAACAAGTTTCAGGTACATTTCATGTTGTTGTGATTGCTCTACAAAGCAAGACATTAATGAGTCTCCTCCAGTTTTTATTCCCATTATGAAGTTAAAAAAATGTATAAATGACATGTAATCTTTTCTGTTTTTTCCTGACAAAAGTTTTTATATCAGAGAGCAGTAACTTTTAAAGGCAGCTACATCAGCTATATACCATCCACTATATTCCATTCACAGTGACTATGCAACCCCATCATTAAACATAGTTTTTAAAATGGAATGTTTACTTTTAAAACAGTCTTACAATTGAAAGTTACACCCTCTGTGTATGAAATGAGTGAATAGCCAAAAAAGGCCTGAGCAAAAATTCAGCAAGGACTGCTGTAAACCAGACACAACAGTCTCCAAAAACGCGTTAACCATTTACGATAATCCAGGAAAATGCATCGGGTACATCATATATTTTTCCATTAAAATAACTTCTCCTGATTAAAAAAAAAAAAAGACTACCCATAAAGAAATCCCTCAAAAGATTTTATAAACAAAACCGTGTCTGGGAATGTATTTGGCCAGTTCTCAGTAAGATATTATATGCTTTGTGTGTAAACAGTGAAAATTGAGTGGTCTCTTTTCGTTACAATAAAAATTATAGTTCATTCTACAACATGGAAGCCCTGTTTCCTTTAGACAACAATCCCTTTTTTTAACAAGTAAATCCGTTGCCAATACAACATAGCATGACAAAAATCCTGAGGGGTTCAGCTTTCTGTTGAAGTTCAACCCCCCCCTGCTTTCACACACAAAGGTCTGCAATGAAAGACGAAGCAGTTATGAAGAGCTCCTCACTAGAAAGTACCCCATCTGCCAGTGTCAAATCCAGGGTGTCTGAAATATGACTGCCAATCCAGGATGTGTGAAACCTTTTGCTCTGAGTGTCTGCAGTGAGACAGATGCACACAGCAGTCAGTTTACAAATCAAATCAGTATTTAGTTGTACATTCATATAGGATCTTGCAATTTATTTTAGCTTGTAAAATTCACATGTGAATTCAGGAAGCACTTCTATGCTGGTCGCTCGGATGCCAAATTGCACTTAGACACAACTACATTTTTAAAAGTAGACATTCAATTATGCAGTAGTCAATTTTTGTTCAGTTCTTGTGCCTTTCTAGGCTTTCCTACAATTTTCATACTAACCATGTTTGCAAGAGAGAAGGCTACTCATTTCCTACAGAATTCATGTTTCATTGATGACAGAAAAATGTAAAAAATTCAACAAAACCACATCCCAAAGCAGTCACAAAATCAAAAAAGCATTTTTGTTGGAAGTGACCTCTGGATTGTCTAGTTCAACACCTCTACTCAAGCTGTGTCATCTACAGGATGCTGTCCTGAACCATGGTCAGTTGGGTTTTGAACTTCTCCATGGACAGAAACTCCAGAAATCTGGGCAACCTAATCCAGTGCTTCATCAATTTCACAGTAAATATTCTTTTATTTCAAAACCATTCCCTCCAGCAAAATCTGATTCTGAAATGAGATCTACAACCACAATCTAAAGATGTGTACAAGACCTTCAACATAATCCCTTCAAACCATCTTATCTGTCTTGGTGTTTGGCAGGATGAGAGGAGGGAAGTTTCCCAAATAAACAATTACTATAGACCTTTCTTTTGAAAAAGATCCCTAACAGAAGTTAAACAGCTTTTCAGATCTGCTTTATAAATAAGTAAGTTCTCAAAAGATAGCACAGAATGACTCTTCCTCAGAAGCTACAAGTTTTATTAAGATTCTGCGAATACTATTCTGAACATTTTAAGCAGAGATGAAGTGTACTTACCTTCTCTCTTAAGCTCTTCAATCTGTTCCTCTTTGATGTCAAGCTGCTCAGTAAGTCTTGATGCTGCATCCAGTGCAGCATTTGCCTCTCCTAAACTCTCCTGGAAGAGAGAGGGCAGGAAAGGGTCAAAAAGAGAAGTGAGGGAGCTGTCACGATTATACTAATACAACACAGAACAAACATAATAAACATATGTAGAGACTTCAATCACCTGTTCTTTAGAAAATGGGACAGTTGGCAAAGGAATGCTACTTTACTGATCTGTTAGTGCCCCCCCTTTCTTGCAAGGAAGGAAGGATATTTACATAATGTAATGTAGTCAGTAATAGACAGTAATACTTAAAAAAATTAGCATTCCATTTCATTGGTTCCATTTAATTACTGAGCCCACCTGCAGCGAGACAACTTTTTCTTCCAAGTCTTTGGCCTTTTTCTTCCACTCAGCAGTTTGTTTTTGGTATTTCTCCAGCTCTACTGAATACATGGCTTTCTCTTCTGAGGAGTTTATAACACAAAACAAAACAGGAAAAAAAAAAAATCTTCATTCACCACAAGTAACTATCTTTGGGATACACAACTGTAAAACTCCAGCAGCGAGCACTGTCATTACCACATCTGGTTTTCAAGAGACAGAGGTGAAATTCAAATTTCATGAACAGGATATCAGTTTTAGTAAAACCAGTTCTGGTACTACAAAGTTTTTCAAAGACAACAGGTTCTCAAATTCAAGCTCTGAAAAAGGGAACCAGGTAACTAATATTTTAAAAGCAACAGAATATGGTAACGATTCCAGCTGAAACTTGGCTATTTCTTGTCAAAACTCACCCTGTTGGAATTGCTCTAGTACCATCTGCAGGTTGGCCAGAGACAACGCATACTGCTTCACTTGGTCCTGTAAGATGGTGAGCTGTAGCACAGTCTCATCTCTCTGCTTGGTAACCACGTTTAATTGCTCTTGCAAAGATTCAACTTGTAGACTAGCTTGATGACTTAAGGAAAAAAAAAACATTACTTATGAAAAAAGCCCGTCAGTCATCACAGAGAAAACTAATTCCCAGCAAAAATAGCCTACCTTCACTTTTTCAGCTCTACTTATAAAAATGAAGGCAATTCTTTGTCCTGATTCCTCTTAAAAAAAACAACTATGCAATTAATGAAACAACAAAACATCACTTTTGTTGTTGTAGCAACAGATTTTAAACATCTGGCAACAAAAAAAAAAAATCAAAACCACCTACTTTGTTTTTAATGCGTTAAAAAAAAATCTTTGTTGATAATTATTTTAACAGTATCATTACCAACAAAAGACAACTCTATTCAGAATCTTATTCATTGATTCATGTAGGAATTGAAGCAACGTCCTTCTACCAGATTTTACTTTTGAAGCCATCTCCAATTCAATTTACCTTACATAATAGTGATCAGTAAATTCCTCATTTCGCTCCCCATCACACAAAAATACTCCAGCAAACTCTCACTCTGAAATGAGATCTACAACCACAATCTAAAGATGTGTACAAGACCTTCCACATAATCACTTCAAAACATCTCATCTGTCTTACCATAGAATCACAAAAGGTACTAACCCTTTCTGCCTCACTATATTCCTGTATCTATGTCAAATATAGTAAGCAGCTACTTTGGGAAAATCTGGCTTTTCACAAAAAAATACTACAAACCTGATTTACTCCTATGCCAGTATTTTTAAAAACACATTTCAGGTAGGAAATGGGCAGTAATTCTGGACAGGTATTTGACAAGTTTCATGAAGAACTAAGAAACATTCTGATAAACAGCTTTCATGCGGCCTTCTCCCAACACTTCCACTTTCTCCACCATTCCTCACAACAAATTCTGATCAACTCAGAAACTTCTTTGCTGAGAAAGTGGCACTCAAAAGGAAAAAAAAAACCCACATTGCAACTTTTTACCTATTTTTGATTAACAGACTTATTAATGATGAAACTGTAACAAGATGAAAAAATAATTCTTTTGCCTGAGATAGCAAACATTCAACTAAATAAACCAACACTACTAAAGCAGTCAAGAGAGACACTAAGAAATTCTACTACTTGGGTTTTTGTTTTGCTGGCCAAATGAATCATGTCAAATGAATATAGAAGCCACAACTGGATCTAACCTACCAGATTCTGCTACCCATGAGAACACCAGAGCGTACCGCTTACACAGACACATACACACCAAAAAGACTTCACAGTTTATACTTCCCACGGTACCAGGTATGAAGCAAGGATGTGTACTCATCTCAGAAGCAATTCTCTACGCATGTCCGATCAGTGCATCTACGTGTACAAAATCAGACTCAAACTGGATGAAGACTAGACTTAATTTTAAGTCCACCTTTTCTGATTTGCTGAAAAATGAAATTGATGGGTTGGTGGGTAATTTTTTGGTTTCTAGCTCTATGCACTGTCAAAAATGTGCCATTTCAATAGCTGCTACTAAAAGGACAAACTCTTTAGTGTTCAAGAGCAGACAAGTGTATTTCAAATAACCTTGCTTATTAACTAAATTTCATACCATTTTGTTTTCCCAAGTGCTCTGAGCATTACAGAAGTCAGTAGAATAAAGCCATCAGCGTGAGTCCAGCAAACTGTGGTATCAGCAGTCAATGCCACTGCTGCAGAAATTAAAAGATTACCTGGCATTCTCCACTGCAGTGGATGAGGATGCAAGTTTTTCTTCCAGAACTGAAACTTTTTTTCTTAACTTGACCTCTCTGTCTTGAGCAGCTAAAGCTTCTCGTGTGTAGGAGTCTTCCATTTCTAAAAGGTGATTACGTAACCTCTCCAGTTCTTGATTTAGGCGCTGCTCTTTCTCTCGCAAATGCTGTATCTGTAGAACACACCGTAAGTTGTTTGCACTACCACCTTTCTGAAACGTAATTCAAGCAAACACTAAACATGCCCACCAACACACACTGCATGCGTACCGTTTTAAATGCTTTTCACAAGTGATTGCTACCAAAATGTTACAGATTTGGTGAAATCATGTTTGTTCATGGTGTTGTTGCACCAAACTCTCTTCTACCATGTAAGGAGTTACCTTCAGCCTCTGCTGTGGGAATGTTTTTTAATTTTCCCTTGGGCCCCCTGCAGTGGCCTGTGCATAGCTGGGGTGGGGCAGGGGTCAGGGGTGCAGAAGTGAAGTGGAGTGGTGGCTGCTGCAGAGGACAGGTTGAGCAGGTGGAGCAGGCCAAACAAATTCTGGGGTCCTTATTTGGAGATAAGGTTTTCCATTTCCCACTCTTCTTGGGACCCCCTCCCTGTTTGTGTGCCTCAGGAGTTTGGTTTCAGTTTCATTTTGGCCCACAGCACACTCCAGCTTTTCTGTCCCTCTGCAGCTCTCTGCCCCTTTTCTGCTTCACCCCCTCCTCTCCTCTTCCTCTTTCCTTTTCCTCCCGTGTCGTTATCAGACCAGTCATATGAAAATGTTTAGTTTAAGCACTGCCTAAGACACTCCTTTCCGTCTTACTCATCCCCCTTGTCCATGGCTTTTAGTATTTGTTTGGAAGAAGCAGTTAGCAGGTCTGGGTCGGGGCAGGGGTAGACTTCAGTGAGTAAGGAAACCACCTTTTTTTTGGTTCGTTCTTCTCTTTCCCCCCTTTTTTTTCGTTCTTCTTTTCTATTGATAAAGTCTCTAAGTTTCCAGAAGCATGTTTATTTTACCTCTTTTCTCGCCACCCCAGGGGGCAGGAGGACAGAGATTTCCTTCTGCATGGTTGGGCAGAATATAATTTCTGTGGGCTAACCTGGTGCTAAACTGTGACACAAAAAATAATCCATAAAATATTTTTTTATTTCTCGCAACTATAAATTATTTGGGGATGTACCTCACTCTGCAGGGCACTGCTCTCCATTTGCTTCTGTTTGAGAGCCATCATGACTTGGTCCCTCTCTTGCTGAAAAGTAACAGCTTTTTCCTGCATTGATTTAACTTCATTTAACAGTTGATTCAATTCTCCTGTCTTGCCCTGTTGAAGACACAAACAAGCATTTTAAATGCAGCAAACAATTTATCAAAGGAGACAATCTGGGCAAATACAACAGCATAATGACAATACTGATCTATGAAGGACAAGAGCAGGATGCCAATGGCCTTCCAGTACAGAAAAACATTTAGGAGAAATGCTAACTTGAACTTACTTCACTTATGTTCCAAGATAAAGCTACTGCTAAAAGATGCTACAGATACATTCCCTTCACTGACTGCTGTGAACTTATCTCTAAATGAGAGGCATGTATTACCTATATAGTGTCTCAGACTTTTGCATACTTGACAGTTTCCCTCTTCCCTTCATTGTCTGGAAGTTATTCTCCATGATAATCATTTATTAGGCCACACACATCAGTCTAGACAGGTCAACTAGTCTGAACAAGTGCCTAAAGGTATGAAGAAATCTTTAAAAACAAACCATAAACGACCCAAACATTAGCCTTCAATGAATCACAACAGTATCTGTCACGCTTTCAGATGTCAAATTTCAGTGAGTAACTTCAATGAGAACACTCCCACTTACTTGCAACTTTCTACAAGTTTAGATTAGCACATAAAGGAGAAGTGTGACTGTGTCAGTTAGAACTCATATGTCCACA
This sequence comes from Rhinopomastus cyanomelas, assembly GCA_013400115.1. Taxonomy (NCBI): domain Eukaryota; kingdom Metazoa; phylum Chordata; class Aves; order Bucerotiformes; family Rhinopomastidae; genus Rhinopomastus; species Rhinopomastus cyanomelas. The sequence goes on from VXBP01004728.1 coordinate 449,070, forward strand.
TCAATGTATTTTCATTTATTTAAAACTTTTCAGCATGCCCTTTACCTTTTGCCTCATATGTTGTTTTGAAAGCAGCTACTTTTACTGAATCATAGAACCATTAAGGATTGGAAGGGACCTCAAAAGATCATCTAGTCCAATCCCCCTGACACAGCAGGATCACCTAGACCAAGTCACACAGGAACACAACCAGGCAGGTCTTAAACATCTCCAGTGAAGGAGACTCCACAACAACCCTGGGCAGCCTGTTCCAGTGCTCTGTCAGCCTCACTGTCAAGAAGTTCCTTCTCAGATTGATGTGGAACCTCCAGTGTTCCAGCTTACACCCATTGCCCGTTGTTCTATCATTAGATGCCACTGAGCAGAGCCTGGCTCCATCCTCCTGCCACCCACCTTTCAAATATTTATAAACATTAATGAGGTCACCCCTCAGTCTCCTCTTCTCCAAGCTACAAAGACCCAGCTCCCTCAGCCTCTCCTTTATGAGGTGCTCCTTCACCATCCTCGTTGCTCTATGCTGGACTCCCTTCAGCAGCTCCACATATTTTGGAGAAAAGCAAACCAACACTTGTTTTTACTTCTAAAACTTAGGAGCTTCTTTTTGTTTGTTTGTTTTTATTAATCTAATTTAATGAAGTAAAACTGTTTTTGCAGTAGAAACATAAACCTGCTGGCAAACCTCTTCTTATGTTATCTTCAGACACACACAAGAAACACTCAGCTGTTTGAATACCATTTTCCCTGGTTTTCCATAGTGAACACAAAGCATGGAACCAGAAGTTCTCTTGTCGGTATAGGAAAAAAGTGCCTACAAATGTTCCTTGCTTGTGAAACTGACAGCCCAAGCCACCAGTGAGTGAAAGTCTGCAGGCCACACACACACACAGAATCTAGCCAGAAAATGCAGACTTTCACAAGTTAGAATTATTTAAAAAAACCCATCAAAACCGCAACAAACTAGTGAGAGTATGAATTTGTAAAAGTATATTTTTTATGGGTAAGACTGATAAAAAGTCCTTATGGTTATTCAAAACTATTTTTCACAATGTAGCTCCACTTTGAGAAAATATTTCTTTTAATTCTATAGGATTTCTTTAAAACTGAGTAGGAAAAACTCTACTAGAAGCAAACAGAGAAGAGCATCTGTCTGTCCCCAAGTCAAACTTCTGCACAAATCCTCACTAAATACTGCATTCTGTTAACTTATGTCAAAGACTTAGAATTTATGAAGTTGAAAAGATACATGTTGTTAAATGTAATTAATATTATGCTTCTCTAACTACATTACATTGCAAATTTCATCAGTAAACAGAAAATGCTTCAAAGATATTTTAGAGTAGTGAGACTCTGAAACAGGTTGCCCAAAGAAGTGGTGGAAGCTTTTAGTGTTCAAGGCTGTTCTAGGTCAGGAGTATAGATTCTGGGTATCACCTTTCCTTTCCTTTTATTCCCAAAATAATATGTTCCTCTTTTATAGTCACAACAGAAGAAAATCCCTACCCCATATAGCAAACGAATGCTGCTCAGGGAGGTCGAGTCATTAAGAGTTGTAAATCCTATCAGCCCATATCTTATTAGTATCAATGGCCCACCAGGGAACCAATAGCTGCAGCTCCTACAGGAACTGAAGGCTTTTGAAAACTGAAACTCAAGGTTGAGATAGCAGGGGCATTCCCCCTACCCTTCACCCTGATAAAAGGACTCTGCTTTGGGGTGAGCGGCAAGCATCTCCTTTTCCACTCCTTCACTCTGGAAATTTGCCCGGACTCCTGTGCCTGCTGTGAGCTGCTGGACTGGCCGTGGCTACTGCTTCCTGCCTGCTTGCTTTGAGCTGCTGGGTGCCACCTGCATTTGCCTGGTCAGGTTCCTTGGCAGAAGAGGTAGCTGGGTGGAGAGAGAGGGCTTGTCACGGTGGCAGGTTCCAAACCAGGATAAAGGCTGGGTTAGGCAGAGCCACCATGTCTAGTGGAAGTTGTCCCTGTCCATGGCATGCGGGTCAAAACGAGATGATCCTTAAGGTTCATTTCAACCCAAGCCACTCCAGGAGTAGTTTGCATAAATACCGATCACTGACAATGGGCAATGCTCCTAACCAGCTCTTAAATTCTGAAAATGAAAACGGGACGCTAAACATGACAGAGAATAAGAACCATATTCATGAAGGGAGACAACTGTAAGAGAAGACTGAAAAATGGCTACCAGAACCACCAACACGAAGAGAATGGAGACCTGGACAGTAAAGAGGAAAGAAAGAAAATGAGACAAAGAAAATTATCTGTTTGGAATAAATTACCAGAAAAGACTGCCCAATAGAACCACCCAACTTCAAAGCTTATTAAAGCAAACAAACATATCTACACGCTGGAGTTCTGCTGTCAAGTATTTGTCAGAATCAGGAAGACTTCTGCACTGTACTTAACATCTACTTCTCAAAGAGAAACGGCAATTCACGTATTATTTTAACTCCAGAGGCAGCCCTTCGTACAATGTGCTGTTAACCTACGTATCAATGAAGCCACATAATTCTTTGGTCTTTCAAAAAGCTTCAAAAGAGATATTACATGTGATAATCTACAACCCACTGAAACTTCACTCCGAAAGCAGGCTTTTAAAAAAGTCCAAATTTTTCCCTATGTCAGACTGTAGAGAAGGGACCATTAATTTAGCTTGTCAAATCTTTTATCTCTTTTTAGCAGAGGAGTTTTTCTGAGAATAGAAGGAAGACGCACGCATAAACCCATTCACTCTACAGGGATGTTGTGAAGCAATCACACTGAAATAACAAACATTAGCAGAAAGCCCACTTCAGAAGTTCGAATACTACACAGAAAAAATAATAGAGTGCACTTAAGGAATAACAAGGTCAAAGTAAAATATTAAGCAGCTGTTCAGTACATTAGCAATACCTAGATAAATTTAAAATGTAGTTTAGAGCTGCACAATTAAGATAAATTGTAAACCATGCACCTGCTGACTTAACTTTGCAAGGGGAGGCCTTTTTGTTGTGAAGTAATGCAGTAAGGAGTAAGAAAAGGAGTTCAGGCAAACAGTTGATGGCTACATATATGTAAAAACACATTACCATGTGATTAATTTAAAAAAATATTCATAGCTATGAATGCACATACCTGTTCTTTTTCTTTTAACAGCTTCTCAAAAGCAAGAGCTTTTTCCTTCATTGAGTGAGACTCAAACTCTTTCTCTTTCAGCATCATTGAAAACTGCATATTAGTCTCCTGAAGTGCTTGGAATTCTGTTTCTTTTTCCCTACATCTTGCAACTATTTTTTCATTTTCTTCTTTCAGTTTTTTAATATCTATTTCTAAAATTAAATTTCTTTCTTTAAGATTAGTCACAGCTTGTTTCAAAAGCTCATTTTCATTTTCTTTGTTACTGAGGTTCTCACTCACAGAACGCAACTCATCACTTTTAGATTTAATTAAGAGGTCTTTTTCCCTAAGTGATTTCTGTAAGACATCAAGCTTTTCTCTCATCTGCCTCATCGCTGACCCATTCCCTTCTTGCCTCTTTCTTTCAAGCTCTGCTGCAGCAACAGAATCAGATAGCCGCTGATTGTTCTGCTGAAGAGTCCTAATAGTTAAATCTTTTACTTGTAACTTTTTTTCCAGTTGTTCCAAACTTTTTTGAAGGATTTTAGACTCATCACTAAGTGCCACAGGAGCACTGTTTCGAACGCCTGAAAGCTGTGAAGTGGTGGAAACCATTGCCACAGACGGTGTTACCAAATCAAGTTTAGTTAGGAGAAGATCCCTGGTGTTATGAAGCTGTCCTATGCTGTTCTGAACTTCTGCCAATTCCTGACTAAAACTTTTTAGCTTTTTCTCATTCTGTTCGTAACTCTCAATCAAACCGTTATAATCTACCTGCAACTTTGAATTACTATCGCTTTCAACTGAAATTTGTGCTTGCAGCTTGTGTAACTCTTCCTGGAGGTGAGCTGATTCATGCTGCATATTCTGAACTGTGGTTATTACTTGTTGTTTCCACTCTTCCATCTTCTTTACTTGCTGTTTTAATTTATCACGTTCCTGTAGAAGTTCCTCAAACTGGTTACTGTTAACACCTCCTGGCCCATTACCAGTACCTGTATTGGATGTCTGCAAGACAGTCAATAATGTTTGGCATTTCTGACTTAGAGCATCTATTTCAATGTCCTTTTCTCGAATTATACGAGACAAATTCTGAATAGTTTCTCTAGACATGTCTTGACTGCTGTTTTCAGATCGATTTGATAACTTCTGGTTCTCCTCTTGCAACCTTACTAAAGCTGCTTCTTTAGCAGCAACTATATCCATAATGCTATGATACTCTGCTTTTATCTGACTGTTTTCTCTTGTCTTTTCACTTAAAACAGCTAGCACTTGTTCTCTCTCTCTAACATAAGCTTGCAGTTGCTGCTGAAGACTGAGAACATCCTGCCTATAGGCAGTTGAGGAAACTCTAGCATTGAGAGCTTGTATTTCTAAATCCTTCTCTTGAATGATGCGAGTAAGTTTGCCAACTTCATCCTTAGACAACTGATCAATTTGCTGACTAAGAGAAACATTCTTTTCGTTTAGAAGCTTAATCTCCATCTCCCTTTCTTTGATTCCTTCTACCAGTCTTTCAATTTCAGCTTTAGATAAGTCATGTTTTTCATTTCCATTTTCTCCATTAAGAGTCTGAACTTTGGTTTCCTGAAAAAGATCAGAGGAATCAGTCTGAATAATCTGTCTCTCTCTGTGCAATTGAGTTTTAATTTGCTCAATTGTTTTCTGTAAATTTTTAATTTCTTCATCTTTCTCTAAGGAAAGCCTTTCATGTGTAACATTCATTTGCTCCCACTGAAATTTAGAATCAGCTATTTCTTTTCTTTGCTCCTGCAAAGACTGCTGAAGTTGCATTGTTGTTTGATTCTGATCTTCTATAGTTTTTTTCTGAAATTCTATTTCTTCTTCCAGATTATTATTTATCACTTTTAACTGAGTTACCTCACTTTCAAGTTCAATAATAATATCCAGAGTTTTAGGCTCAACCACAGACGTAGATCTACTATGCTGATCCTTAAGGCGTTCAATTTCTTCTTTCAAATGATTATTTTCTTCCTTCATGACTGCGAGGCTTCTGTCTTTTTCTTCCAAGTTCTGCTTTAAGAGCTCCTGCTTTTCTGAAACCTTTATATATTCCTCACTTTCTTGCTTCACCTGTACGGCTTGATCTTGTAGCTTTTCAATAAATATCTCTTTTTCTTTTATGAGTTCTGTCAACTGCTTTTGTCCTTCTAAACTAGTAGTTAACATCTCTTTTGTTTCTTGATGGTCACTTTCCATCTGCTCAATGCTCCTTTTAAGATCAGCAATCTTAAAGTCTTTGTCTTGATTGAGTTTAACTAGGCGCTCATGTTCAAGCTGCAAGGCAGAGGTATCCATGCTACGCGCACTAGATAATTCCTCAATAGTTTGCTTATACTTGTGTGCTTGTTCCAGAAGTCTCTTTTCTGACTGGTTTAATTCCTTCTCTAACTGTTTTTTTTCCATTTTCAAAGCCTCCACAACAGTGTCTTTTTCCAAGTAAACCTTGTTTTTCTCAGAAATGGCATGGCTTAACTCTTGTTTTAGCTCTCCAAAGGCTGACATGAGTTTTCCATTTTCTATTCTGAGATCAGACAGAGATTTCTCTAAGTCCTCATTTAGTTGTTTATTTTCTGAAATGTAATTCTGTAGTTTTGCAATTTCTGCTTCTCTTTCTTTCAGAATCAGATCCTGACAAGCATAGTCAGATTCCTGATAGCTTTTTTCAGCTAACTTGCTCAAGGATACAGAAAGTTTCTCCTCTTTTTCTTTTAGTTTCTGCTGCAACTCTCCAATTTCTTTTTTATCGTGCAAATTACAGTCCTGGGCTTTCCTTAATTGTTCCTGAAGATCTTTAATATTATCTTCAAGCTGCTGCTTTGTTACATGCAAATCATTAAGTGCACATGAACATTGGCTTAGTTTTTCCTTCTGACTATCTAACTTCTTACTAGTTTCCATCTTCTCCGTTTCTAATTCTGATACTTTCTTTCTTTCAAAATCAATGTCAAATTTCAGCTGTTTGATGATACTGTCAGTTTCTGTGTGTTGTTTTGACAGTTGCTCTTTCAGTATAATCATATGCTGCAATGAAGACAAACAAGAATTAATTAGGAAAGAAGACCAGCTGAACAAAGTGTTTCACTCATTCATTCGCCTAAACAAAAATAAATACTTGGAGGAAATGAAAGTGCTACATGGTTACTCATTCACGTTGGCAAGTAACACCAACTAGTGAATGCTCAACTAATTGAAATCAAATAAAGTTTGGTTTGAAATTACATTTCACTAAAGACAAGAACACTATTTCTCACAGAAGAACACTACACACCTAGATCAAGGAACAAAAAGACAACTACCTAAGAACAACTTGTCAGGACAGCTGGAAGGGGTGTGCAGCAAATAACCATTACTTAAAAACAGGGAGGCACTACATTTAAAATAAACTTTAGATGCACACACATATCTGGATGTTCTATTTTAAACTTCTCAATTGAATTTAGTTTTAAACACAGTTGGTGGGAATAATTTCCTAGGAAAACACTTCAAATGTTCAACTCCATAAAGTAAGCCAATACTGAAAACACGTAGCTTGCAACTGTTCAAGTACAGCTCAACTATATAAGAAGAATGACAGAAAAGTATCATTCCATTTTGATTACATATAATCCATAACTTTTTTGCTCCACAAATGCTTATGTTACAAAGAATTGAATAATTAAGTTGCTTTATTACAAAGTGATTGTAAATAATAAAACTACAAGGAAAGTTTTTTTAAAAAAATAATTCATGTTATATATATTGTCATAAGGCAGAGGTCAAATTACCAGCAGGATAAAAACCATCAAATGTCTTGCAAGGAAAACCAAGTAGCATTTAACTGGACCTCTGAAAGGAATATCCCTCATAGATGGCTATCATGCCATAATCCTTTGTCGATAACAAGAGGGTTTCTTGCACTTCCCATTAAGATGGTAGGTGTGGGGAAACATTGGTCCCAATAATCTTTTTAAGCCTCAGAGAATACCTTGTAGTTCCCTGCCATCTATGTTCAAAAATGAACTTCAAGACAAACACACACAGATCTAAACATTTCAGCAGTTCAGTAATTAGTTGCAATATTTATTACCTGAGTAGCTTCTTGATTCTGTTTGTCTAGTTCTTCCAACTCAGCTACTAATGTTTCTCTTTCAGCGACACTTTCACGTAATTCACATTCTTTCCTTTCCAGATCTTGTCTTAACTGACTTAACTCTGAATTCTGATCCTCAGTACATGCAGAAAGAACATTCTCATTTTCATGTTTTGCACTTGTCAGTTCCTTCTGAAGCCCATCCTTAATAAAAAAAAAAACAAACAAAAAACTGTGAACATTAGGTTTTATCTTACTGAAATCAATAAACTGCGTAGATTTGAAATGGTGATTTTTTTCTCCTCAACAATGAAAGCATGCTATTTTATGCTAGAATCAATAAGCCTACATCCCAATTATATTGCTTACCCAATTAAAAATACTCATTGTGAAGTATTTGACTCTATCATATATACAGACCCATTTACTTTTTCATTCTTAAGTTTATAACTCCTATTTGTAAACTCAGGCACAAAAAGCAATGGTCTGAGAGGCAAAGTTATATTAATTTCAGAGGTGTGGATCCACAGCTGGGATAACCTACTGTATCTCCAAGAGACACGCTAAACATACAGTAGGCTGCAAGGTGAAACAGCAATAAACCTAAAAAACATCTTTATGAAAAATGCCATGGGAACTGTGCAAAACACATTCCTTGAAGAATAGTACTGGATACAAAGTATAGCAAGTCACATATCTCAAGCATGAGTTTATAAAGGACTACAGCAGTCTTGCCACAAACTAAAGGTATATCCAGAGAAACCATGTTCCATTGCTTAACTTCATCAGTTATGTTGGAACAGAACTTCATCAGTATGATGGAACATAGCATTATTTCAATACAACATGGATGATTGAGATTCTACAACCAATAACATTGTCAAAACTGAAACAGGCCAAAGTTAGAAAAGGTGAGAAATTACAAACTTCACACAATGTAGCATTCAGTAATGTGTGTGACAGCAGTTTAAACAGCAATGGGAAAGGTGTTAATTTTCTTTAGACCAGTCAGCCTCACCTCCATCCCAGGAAAGGTGATGGAACAATTTGTTCTAGAGGCTGTCTCCAGGCACATCAAGGACAGGAGGGTCATTAGGGACAGTCAGCATGGCTTCACAAATGGAAAGTCATGCTTGACAAACCTGACAGCCTTTTATAAGAGGGCGTAACCAGGTGGATGGATGATGGCAGAGTGGTGGATGTGGTCTATCTCAACTTGAGTAAGGTATTTAACAGTCTCCCAGAGCATCCTCGCAGCCAAGCTGAGGCAGTGTGGTCTAGATTATTGGCTAGTGAGTTGGATTGTAAACCGGCTTCAGGATAGAAGACAGAGAGTGGTGGTCGATGGGACAGAGTCCAGTTGGAGGCCTGTATCTAGTGGAGCGACCCAGGGGTTGGTGCTGGGACCGGTCCTGTTCAATCTATTCATTGATGACTTGGATGAGGTATTGGGGTGCACTGTCAGCAAGTTTGCTGATGACACAAAGCTGGGTGGTGTCGCCGACACCCCTGCAGACTGTGCTGCCACTCAGCGAGACCTGAACAGGCTGGAAAGCTGGGCAGAGAGAAAGGTAATGAAGTATAGCAAGAGTAAGTGCAGAGTCTTGCATCTGGGCAAGAACAACCCCATGTATCAGTACAGGTTGGGGATTGACCTGTTGGAGAGTAGTTTAGGAGAAAGGGTCCTGGGGGTCCTAGTGGACAGTAGAATGACCATGAGCCAGCAGTGTGCTCTTGCGGCCAAGAGGGCCAACAGCATCCTGGGGTGGATCAGAAGGGGGTTGGTTAGCACATCAAGAGAGCTTCTTCCCCCCCTCTACTCTGCCCTGGTGAGACCACACCTGCAGTCTTGTGTCCAGTTTTGGGCCCCTCAGTTGTAGAAAGACACAGAACTTCTGGAGAGAATCCATCGCAGAGCAATGAAGATGATGAAGGGAGTGGAACATCTGCCTTAAGAGGAAAGACTGAGGGAGCTGGGTCTTTTTAGCTTGGAGGAGACTGAGGGGTGACCTCATTAATTGTCTACAAATATGTGAGGAGTGGGCGTCGGGAGGATGGAGCCAGGCTCTTCTCAATGTCATCTAGTGATAGGATGAGGGGCAATGGTTGTAAGCTGGAACACAGGAGGTTCCACATCAACCTGAGAAGGAACTTCTTCACGGTGAGGGTGACGGAGCACTGGAACAGGCTGCCCAGGGTGGTTGTGGAGTCTCCTTCACTGGAGATGTTCAAGGCCCACCTGGATGTGTTCCTGTGTGACTTGGTGTAGGTTATCCTGCTGTGTCAGGGGGATTGGACTAGATGATCTTTGGAGGTGCCTTCCAATCCCTAATGATTCTATGATTAACTGAATAAGCTGTACAGTGTCAGAAGTCGAAATGCAGAGTTTTAATCAATTCCATAAGCAATTAATCTAGAATGACTTCCTTGATCACTAGGTATGTAAAAGCATGAATGCTCAAAAATCCCCACCATAGTGCCAGAGTGTCTGTTTTCCATTAGTTACTACTAGTAGGATTTTTCTTGCTTGCTTAATTTAGTAATTACTTTACCTGATTCAAACTTGAAAGTCTTGCTACTTCATTTTCTGCTTCTATGGAAAGGAAAACAAAACAAGACATAATTTCACTGCTTTCCAACAACAAAAATAAGTCATTCTCACACCTTACTGAAACAGAACTATGCGGCTCAGAAGAAAATAGTTTCATGGTGTTCTGTGGTGATAAGCACAGTGCTGAACAAGATTCAAATGCACCATGAATCATCACCACAAAGCACAGCAGTACTTTTACAACTGATTCTACGTAAGGACGACTTTGTACTACAGTGTATCAGTTACACTGTGTTAAAAGATTTTGTACATACAGATTTGCTTCTTAAAACAGCTATATTTCAGTGTTTAAGGACATTGATCAACATTAGCAACAGACTGTCTTTTAACACAAAAAGCATACAAACTGAAACTTAAAGAAAATCCTATTGAACAGCTGGCAGACATTGTTTACCGACTCAGAAACCCCTCTGATAATCATGCTAGTTCTAGGAATGTGTTTGTTCTGCTTAGCTGTATGTTATGCTTTAAAAGCTGAGCAGAATCTGTAAGTTTGTGTGTTTTCTGCAGTAAAGTTTAGAGTTTGTGAAAAGTTCTGCTGCTCACTCCAATTTCACCACACCCCCATCTCTGGCAATGTCGGTGTTCTCCTCCAGCTTGGGTTTAGTTTGTCTTGTTGGAGCTGTGTCCGCTTTGCTGCGGAGACAAAACGTTTGCAGCTTTGAAGATGATTTATTGCGGGAGCATAGCCTTGTCTTGAACTGTGGACTCTTCCTTGTTTGCTCAGGCGACCCTGAACTTTAAGGATTTATGAGCATCAAGACTCTCTCTTAAAATGTCTGCTGATGCTGAAATGAACAACCGCTGCTGCAGCTTCAGAGAGAAGAAAGAACTATCTACAGTGTGGGCTTTCTAGACATTCTACCTCAGTTTAGTGTAGAGGCACTGTGACAAACCTCTGTACATCTGTGTATGTCTCCTGTGTGGGGTTTTGTCTGGTGCGTGTGTGTTAAGATTAAAACGCCTTGTTGCCTCTTTTCAGCAAACTGAGTAAGGTGTTTTATTGCCTGTAGATACATCAGTGCTTTTGTTAAACCCTTTGTGTCAGACACTTCGGCTAAAAGTTCTTGGTTAAAATACAGACGGGGTCTCTAACCCATGACATTAATGGTGACCCAGGTGGGACACAAGGGATCCAAATATGGATCCACAATGCTGTACCTCAACAGACAACACTTCTCAAAAGCAGCAACTTTAAAAACGTACATATTCTTGTATTCAGCTCTAAATTCTTAAAATATGTTCTAAGCACTAGTGAAAACTTAGGAGAAGACAGTAAAAATAATTCTTAAAAAATTGTAATTTCTGTACCTAACAGTGCTTGCTGTAATCTAACAACATCTTCTGGTAGTGATGTTCTTGATTGCAGCTTCTTCTCCTGCTCTTTCAAGAGAGCATCTTGTTCTGCAATAGAACTTTGAAGCATACTCAAGTCAGATTTAAGATTTTCATATTCTTGCATTATTTGGATTTTTTCTATGTTTGCCAATTCTCGCTCTTTCAGAAGAACTTCATTTTCTTCTTTTGCAGAGGACAATTTGTGATTTAATTTTCTTATTTGATCCTCTAGGTCCTTTACAATCTGCAACTCTTCTACTTTTCCTTCTTCTAGACTCTGAACAATTTTTTTCTGTTCACTTATTTTAGAGTCACTCATGGCATCGCTGCTCACACCACCTAAAAAGCAAAAAAGACTGCAATATTAATCAAAGCCAGCACTGTGTATTTTTTGCTTAAAAAAATCTCTTCTTCCATCCCTCTTAACAGAGGCAGGTTCTCTAAACCAAATGCATAGTAATTATCAATAGAAACCTTCAGCAGAATTACCATTTGAAGCAGTGCTATACATTACTGGTTTGAAAAGCAGCTTTTCAAACACATATTCCTGGTTCAAAACAATCTTGAAAGGTCAAGTGTTGCAAGACATACTTTGTCACAGTTTAATTAAAATATACTCGACCCCTCTATTACATCTTACCAGGCATCTTACAAGAAAGACCTGGCTGTGGAAACATTTCCCTTCTTTCCAAAAAGAAAATTGATCTCTCTTTCCAAAATGAGAGTACACACTCTTTGGAAGTCCATGTTTTAAAAGATAATGAAACAGAAGTTCAGAGGTAAATCTTAACATATTTTTCAAAGAAGGTCCTAAAGGAAACCTAGCTGATAGGTCTCTTTTTACAGAACATAAAATACCTAGAAGACAATGAAAGGTACTTCAGAGAATTACTGAGCTGCTCCTAAATCTAGTCAGGCCACAGACTAAGAAACAGTGGACATTACGGTAGTCTATGAGATTTTGTCAAGTATCTTAATTTGCATATGTAAGTGGCTTAATCTTCAACAAAATTATTTTTGTACTGGGATTTTTTCACCTTTGTACATCTTAACCATACCTATACTCAGTGCAAGTTAAATAAAAAGGGAAACACAGAATTGAGAGCAGAACATTTGCTATATATAGAAAATGATCCTCCAGATTGAAACATGTCAGGGGATTAAATGCTGTCACTTCAATGTTCAAACCAACCACAATGAATGAAAGTAAGGTAACAGAACAGGCATCTTCGATGTAAAGCTGAACTATAGTTGAAACTTAAATTCCTATACATCATGTGTTTGATATCTGTTGCATAGTTACTGCTATTGCGTATTTGATGTTTTAACCAAAAAACCCCACAACCCAGAATTCAAAAGTATGCAGGAATAAATACCTTGCTGTAACTGATTCTCAAGTTCCTCAATCCGCTCTTCGTATTCACTCAGCTCTTCTCGGTGTCGACGACTTATATCTATCAGCTTTTGCCTGTGTGCATCCTGTAGTACTGAAAGCTCATGCTGATGGTTATCTATTTCTTGACTTAAGTTCTGTTTGAGCTCCTAAAAACATAATTAGACAAAGAGAATGGTAAAATACAGCACAGAGGCTTAAGAAAGAAAAAAATACAAAAGAAAGAAAAATGTTTTCCCTGGTAAAATGAAAGAGTCTATTGAAGGATTTCTTACAGGAGAGGTCACATTTCTTGGCTTTTGTCTTTTAACACATTTAAAAGAATGCCAAACCAACTTCCCCTGAGAACTATTTATACTCTACACTGATTTAATATATGCTGTTGTGTAGGGCATGACGTTAAAGATTACAACTTTTTCACAGGAAGTGGATGCAGTAGGATGTAATCCTAGTAACTCTGAAGGATGACATGCAAGTCACCTTTTCATATCTTCCACGGAAAAAAGGCAAGATTTCTGAGAAGGGAGCAGAAATTACTTGGCATATCTAAAATTCAGTCTCATAAGTCATCAACAGCTTTTGAAAGTTATTTGCCCTCACAAATTAGTAACTACAATTAGTAATGTAATTCTTTTAAGCTTACATACTATATTAATCAAATAATATACATATGTATACACACACGCGCGCGCTTTGGATGAACACTTGACTTAATGGACTACAGACTGAAATAGCGCTGCGCCATTACATGCTCGTATTTGTTTTTAATACAGACAACTTAAGTGCTATTGTTGTAAATATTTTAACCACAAGCCATGTGAACATCATCAGAATAATCAAGATTAAAGGATAACCGAACAATCAAGAACAAAGGATAACAGAATACTAATTCGTGAAAACTGTTACGTTACCTTAACAACATTTTGCAGTTTGCATATTTCACTTTGTTCAGCATCATTTGTCCTTTGCACTTTGGAAGACTGAGAAAAGAACAATCACATATCCACATCAAAATTGCAACACATTTGTCTATTCTTCATGCGTATTTTCCATGAATACTCAAAAATAGAAAACAACAAAGCTAAATTAAAGAAAAAAACTAAAGTCTAGACTAATTTTTAAAAAGATATTTCAATGGAAGTATTTTATTTTCCCTGTTTTTAATAAAATACGCAAATGCATGAAAGTTTGGGGTGGGGACTGTTACCACATTAGTAAGACAACAGTGCCGCTAAATTTTACTTGCCTATTCCCACATCAGAAGGGCACACCTCTGAAATCAGGCTATAGCTTGAAAAATAATCACATCTCATCAACAAAACATTTAAAAGATTATGCTTATTCTTGTCTCAGCAGGCCATGAATTAGAATCATGGAATCATTAACGCTGTAAGACACCTCCAAAATCATCAAGTCCAACCAAATTATGTCAGTTACAGTTGACATACCAAAGATTGAGGACAATTAAGTAAAAACTGTATGCAAATATCCAACTGCTACTTTGGATAGCATTGTGCTGTCAATAAACAGCATCAAAGGCTGCAGAAAAAGGAACCACTGAAGCACTGCTCTAGGCAAATGTTCATGAAACTTTTTTCCCAACTTAACAAATTATGTGCAAAAGCATCACAAAGGATCATTTGGAGTTAGTCACTGAATATGTCCTAGTCATGGGACAGCAAGAAAATTACTAAAATGCCTTTAGGTTGCAGTTTTTCCACAAATGCCTGTTGCTTCTAGAAAGCACACAGCATGAGCTTTCAAAAGACCCACTCAAATACTATCAAATGCAACGATAACACCGTTTTCGTTGAGAGGGGATGGTAAGATAGCGGGAACCACTAACCAGTGCCATCTGCTTCCAGTGGTTAACTTCAGATTCAAGTGCAGAAACTTTATTGGACAACCTGTTTATTTCCTGTTGTGACCAGATTATATCTCCAAAATCCATGTCATCTCCTTCAAAAACTGAGGAATGTCTGTCCACTGGTAGGAAGGAAGCTGAGGTGGTGGCTGGTGGCAAACCAACAGCTCCCAGCTGTGCTGACTGAGCAGCAGACTCTACTTTCTGCAGTTGTTCCTGGAGTGCATTCTGTCTAGCTTTTAGGTGGCTGATTTCCACCTGAATACAGAGAAAAAAACCACATTGTTTCAATAAGAAAAATACCAAAACAGACTCTATTTTACCCCTTGCAGACATAGCAAATATGAACCAACCAGCACAAATTACTGATCACTTTGACTAGAAGTCAAACGAAGTCAAAGGTTGATGATAAAACTTCAAACACTCTCCTAATAGCAAAAGCTGATGTTTTATGAAGTATCTTAAGCAAGAACACATACTGAATGCGTGAATAGTTTTCAGTTGCGTAAAATGTGAGTAGAAGTGTTCAGCAGCCAAGTTACCCAAGTACTTTAGCAAGATTCTGGCTAACTGGTTGCACACAAAAATTTCAAGAGCATTTCCCTTAAACACAAAGATGTCTAAGTGCCCTTTCCCATAGTCATTCCAGAAACAACAGGAATTCTGATAGATGCATGACATTGCCAGTTTTCTCTTGTCTCAACTACCTTCTGACACCTCGGAATATTCCACAACTCAGTGAAATACGTGTCTTTGTTTTTCAGTGTCTACAGCAGCGAAGCAAGAAACCGTAACTGTGAGCAATATTTCCATTGGGAGAGTACAGTTCATTAAACAACAGAATGCACTGGGTTGAAAGGGACCTTCAAAAGTCATCTAGTCCAAGCCCCCTACAATGAACAGGTGCATCTTCAAGCAGATCAGGTTGCCCACATCCAATTTCAACCTGGCCTTGAATGTTTCCAGGGACTGAGCATCTACCACATTTCCGGGAAACCTGTGCCAGTGTTTCATCACCCTCACTGCTATTCTATACACTAGATACACACATTTTAACAAAGAGATTGAACAGTGCAGTATGTCAGTTTATTTGATGTACCTCATTATTTTACTCCGTATCCTACCTCTTTCTGTTGAAGCTGATTTCGGTACTCTACAGATAACTGCTTTATCTGAAGCTCGGCTGCTTCAAGCTTTTCTTCTAAATCACTACAAACTTCTTTCAATCTCTCATTCTAGTAAAAAAGAGAAATGAATGTTGGTAAATTCAGAACAGCCCTTACAGTATTAGAAAAGTGTAAGTCTGCATAGGTCTGCTCAACAGTGATGAAACTGAGTAAACTTTACAGATTTCTCATGTTATTGCAACCAAGTGTGGGTCCAAAATCAGACTCATGTCCAAGCTTTCCACTGTTATATGGCATAGCCTCTAGCTCGCTTTCAGGAAAAGGTTTGTGGTGAAAACAGATAAAGACCAAGAAGAAAAATTCACGGCCAAATGACATATTAGTATGATCCACAGGTGGAATTTGGTGACAGCCACAGAGGTAATCTCCATACAATCCAGTGTTCTCTCACACTGGCCAATAGCAGATGGCAACATTCTATAAAAAAAAATACAAGCAGGAACAGTTACTTCCCCAAAACAATCCCTTCTCAACACTCTTGAGGGCTGAAAACATACATGGAAGTTGTTGGATTACAGCCATAAATAAAGTCACAAGACCAAGTCCTCTGTAGAAGTATACAAAGTCAGTTCCCACTAGGGTACATGGGATTTCTAAGCAGTTTTGAAGGAGCAGAAGCATCTGAAGCTATGTCAAAACAGCCATACAGTAGGACCACACAGACAGGAGAAATGCATCACGGAACACATAGATTCTGTTTGAAGCTTTCTGCGAGACATGCTGCCCAGCATATAACTGGGCATTCTAAATCTGTTTCTATTTGTGGTAATAAAGGAAGCACTGTAAACCAATGTAAATCTTTATCAGCTATAATCTACAAAGATTAAAAAGAGCGTTGCATCTGCAAGCTTTTCAGAGCCAAGTCTGTTGCTGCAGTCCAAGTTAACATGACAGGAAGGGTTGCGGGATGAAGCAGTAAGCTAAAGATGAAAAGCAGCACTATACACATACTCCAATAAACAAATGGACTCCCCTGTGACAGCAGTTCGTCACAAAAAAAAGCCATATTGTCACCACTGTCACCCTTATTTCCAGATTTACTGAGGGACAAGCAACTTCGGTGCAGTATTTAACATTTACAAGAAACACTGGATTTATGTCTTCATTTATAAAAATGTGGTTTATTGCTTTTAATTACAGTAGTATCCCAAAATTTCTTACTTCAAACTTTTGTGCTGCATTAATACTTTCTATTTCTCTTAGTCTAGAACTGGACACATGGAATCCTGTTGCTGCATCTGAAAGAAAGAAAATTTTCATTTTTATTAAACTATTTTTAATCTGTTAAATCAGCTAAAACCACAGTTATTAATAACTTTCTTTAGACTGCTTCAATTTTCATCCCTAGGTGAATACCCAAGGCTGCTTTCTTCAGAACACTGCCAGAACTACTTTTTCACACCAGAGAGTCTTTCTGAAGCTAATATAGTTCCCTCTTATCTAGGCTTTAAAGCAGATCACAAAACTAATAGAAAATTAAGGTTTCAAGATTTAAAATAAAGGAAACGAAAAGTTTTTACTGGACTATTTTGTATCACTGCATCTGGTTTTCATCTAGGACTTTGCTCCTGACATGGCAGTTGTGTATTTCTCAGTAGTCTCATGCTACCTTTCAAAACAAGAAATACTGTGATGCAGTAGACACAAAAGTAGTCAAACTTTCAGAAACATACAAAAGTACCAAACACAACAAAGCCCAAAAAATAACCCACACAACAAACACCAACTCTGCCTCCTACATAAAGGCACAAAACCCCTGTAAGACTCCACTTTCATTTACAAAAGTGACAAAATCTACCGTACCAGTTTATCTAATACAAAAAGCACCTAATGCTGTGCCAAGAAATTCTTCCTTTAATGACTATATTTCCTCAAATAAGCAGTTTACTTCTCCCATGTCCCATTTGTAAAGGCGAGAAATAACAGTTCCTTTTATTAATGAGAAATCATCCTGAATTGACAAAAAATGCAACCCTAAAAATGGCATTTCTTTTAGATTTTGAAAGATTGACAAGTAAAAACTGTATTTCATCATTTCCTAAGTGCTATTTAAAACTGATGGAACTTGAGTGCTGCACAGGCAATGATCTACCATCTGCTGAACTCAAGATGTTGAAGTCTATAGTCCACAAACATAATCTTCAGAGAGCAGTCATAGCAGTGAACGTAAGGTCTATTACTAAAAGTCAGAAAACAGAAAATTAAGCAACTTTAAAAAGGAACTTAAGGAACTGCTTGGAAAGTGTTGTTTAGACCACAGAGTCATTCCTGAAGAGTTGTTAAGACGCCACTAGATTTTTACACCCTTGAATATAACATCCCACAAAAACACACTACTCTTCCTAAACTTTTAGGAAACAGGGTGTGTTCACAGCAGTAGCTAGCAGTCAGGCAGACCTGGAAGAGACTACTGAACATCAGTGCATCTCTCTTGCATAAACATAAAGCATATACATGTGAACTGGAATCTCAAGCTATCTTTCAAAAACACAAAACAAATGCACTAGATGATTCTGCAGTTTCCAAACTAAACTAATATGGAAATGAAAACAATTCTAAACATGTCTTTCAGAAAAATGGTGAAAAAAGAAAATTTCACAGTTATGAGAATAAACTTCTGTGTTTCAAGCATTTTACCCATGTACTCACAACTCATCCATGTGAGACTCCTAGAATCAGCCTATCAACACAATTTATAGAACGCTCTAATAATGCCTCATAGTTGTAAGATTGCAGACAAAATAGAATCACTTAATTTCACACTTAGGATGGGTATGTAAAAGTCTTTGCTGTTCATTGTGGTTGCTATTCTCAACACTGTTTTGAGAATGGTAATTTTTTGAAGTTATGCTTTAAAGATGGTAAACAATACTAGTGGTGTTAACCTTTTGATATATATATTACCAAGTTTTATAGTTGTTTTAGCAGAAAATTCAAAGGTTTATCCAAAAACTCCTAACAAAAAAGGCATTATTAAAAATACAAAAATACTACAGTGTAGTCTAGACTTGATGATCTCAGAGGCCTTCTCCTACCTCAATAATCTTTTATAATAAATTTACTGTTAATTTGTTGAATATCATACTCTGATGTTTCAGCTTGCTTTAAAACTTTCTGCTTTAGATATTAATCATTCTAGCTTCTAATCCCTATAAAACAAGGATCGTTTACTATTAAATGGCTGTAGAACAACAGAACTTGACAGATTCCTGTGCGCCAAACAAAACATCACAAGCCCTGGACCTTTGCCTGTGTGACACGTCACACTTAGATCACAGCACAGGCAAAAATACCTCTGTACTATTACTGCTCTGTAGATTTAGGAAAATACTCTCAAAGCAGGTAATCAAATGGCGATTTAGATAAACTGAGAAGGGCTGCAGAGGGCTGTCAGGGTTCCTTCGTTACTGACACACAGCTTCACACAAGCTTCCGAAAAGCAACCTTGGAACAGCTGTACCCCTTCTGTTCTAGCCCGGCAATACGGAAAAGAAACAAAGCCAGCAAACGCAGCAGCTGCCTCCAAAGGCCCCAAGTCGCGGTTCGGCCAGCCGTCAGGCGCAGGCCCTGCCGCTGCCGATAGCTGAGGATCCCCGGTAATGGCCGCACGGGCTCGGCTGCCGCTCGACCCCGGGCCGGCGCTGCCGCTGCGCAGCGGACTGACCCCCTGCAAACGCCCGCCCCACACGGTCCCGGCCCGGCTCGGCTCAGCCCCTCTTACCGCCCACTTCCTCCGCACCCTCCAGCAGGATATCCCTGGTGAAGCTAGAGATGTGCCCGGTGAGCGAGGACAGGCTGCCCCCCACCTGCCCCAGGGACTGGCCCAGCCCCGAGCCCAGCCCGCCCAGCCACGACGCCATCGTTGCCGCTTGGAGCGCGCCGGGCCTCGCCCGGCCACAGAGCCGCCAGCCGGGCCAAGAAGGGAGGTCTCCTCTGCGGCGGCCTCAGCATACCACGCTGAGCTCGCCCAAGCCCGACTCAGCGGCTCCTCCCAGCAGCTCCAGCCTCTGCCACCTCGACGGCCGCTTGGGGACCCGCTCCCAAAACACAACCCAGACAGGCCGCGGCCGTGGCGCATGCGCGCAACGGGGAATGCCGGGAGAGCGGCGGGGCGGCCTATAGGACGTCGCGGGCGGCATCCGGGAACGTTCGGGTTGTCCCTTGTGCCCGGTCCACCGCAGGAAAAGGTACTCGTCAGTTGTTCCGTACTTGGGCCATGGGCCATTAAGAAATGACAGTATCCAACGGTTGAAGCCGGTTCCGCAACCTAAAATAACCTTTAGGGGCTGTACTCGCTTGAGGTGTTTCTCGTCTGTGTTGAACTGGTCTGTTCAATGACAGTTAATCCTCCCAAAACGGAAGGGACGTTTGGCTCCCTGTAAGCCAGGACACCCTGGCAATTAGGACTTGAAGGAGACATCAGCTGAGAGACTGTGAAGGATATGACTCGAAGTTCAAGCAAACCCTAGCTGAACCGTCCTCATTGTACTTGCACTATAATACTAAATATTACTATATAATATTGCATTAAAATACTAAAACCCCACAAGCCAAATAGCCTCTGACTCAAGTAAAGCTCCTCTTCCCTCAGCATGTATAGCAGAAGTTACTAACTGCAATTCAAAGTGAGGAATTATTCAACTAATTAGCATTAGGACTGCAGTTGTAACCACCAGCAGATATTTGATAAATAAGAAATATATTCATTATGCTAATTTGGGTTGTGTAAATGAGCACCTGCTGTCACAAGTCAGGGAGCTGAATGTGTGGAGGACCACTTGGCTCCCAACTTTGTGTAAACCTGTAATAAAGGAATTCATGGGCACACTGCTAGCTCATATTCGGTTGGCTTTTCTGACCTATTTTCCAACCCCCCTTCACCAAGCCCGTAGCATTGCATCAGATTGTTATGACCCAAGTGGAGGACCTGGCACACGGCCTTGTTGAACCTTACAATTAACGTTGGCTCATCAATCCAGTCTGTCTAGATCCCTCTGTAGAGCCTCCCTACCCTTGAGCAGATAAGCACACCCACCCGACTTGGTGTCACCTGCTAACTTACTGAGGGTACACTCAATCCCCTTATCGAGATCATTGATAAAGATATCAAAGTGAACAGGCCCCAGTGCTGAACCCCGAGGAACAGAAACTGTGACCAGTCACCTGTCAGACTTAAGTCTGTTTACCACCACTCTGTGGGCCTAAGCACCCAGCCAGTTTTTTATTCAGTGAAATGGTGCTCATCCAAGCCTTGAGCAGCAATGTTCTGAAGGAGAATGCTCTGGTAAACAGTGTGGAAGGCTTCACGAAGTCCAGGCAGACAATGTCCTTTGCTCATCCACTAAGTGAATCACCTTGCTGTAGGAGGAGATCCAGTTAGTCAGGTTTTCATAAACCCACACTGACTGGGCCTCATCACCTGGTTGTCCTGACAATCTTTATATCAAGGCCTTTTGAAACAGGATAACGTGTGGTGGTTTTAAACTACAAGGAGAATTCAGACTAGATATAAGGAAGATATTTTTTACGATGAAGGTGGTGAAACACTGGCACAGGTTGCCCAGAGAGGTGGAAGATGCCCCATACCTGTAATCCTTCAAGGCTAGGTTTGATGGGGCTCTGAGCAACCTGATCAACTTGAAGGTGTCCCTGCTCACTGCAGAGCGGTTTGGCTAGTCGGGGCCTTGAAGGTCCATTTCAAGGCAAAGCATTCTATGATTTTA
Source organism: Rhinopomastus cyanomelas (assembly GCA_013400115.1). Lineage (NCBI taxonomy): Eukaryota > Metazoa > Chordata > Aves > Bucerotiformes > Rhinopomastidae > Rhinopomastus > Rhinopomastus cyanomelas. The sequence goes on from VXBP01004728.1 coordinate 470,389, forward strand.
TGCAAGCTCTTTGACATTAAAGATGAGATTTAGTGCTTGGTGATTCTGTGCCCGACTCACATATGCAATTACTCAGGTCAAGAGAGAAACATTAGTAGCTACAATCATATTTATTTTAAAAAGTGATATCAAATACAGCCATATATATTTGTGCCTCTTTGGAGGTAATTTTCAAAATATCAAATAGCATTGTCATTTTTCAGTGAAAACAATGATGAAGCATTTCAGCTTTTTTAAAAAAATCTTTTCAGTATTTTATGCTTTACATACACAAAATAAAGACAAAAATGCATATGAATCCAGAGCTAGACATGATACTGAGAGTCTCTAGATGAAAAGAATCTATAACTGAAAAAAAAGTCTACAATTCACAACTAGGCAAGAGATGAAAAAAATTATTCCCTTAGAAAATCACAATCTACTGTTTTGTACACAAGGAGTTTCACACAGCAAAAAATAAAAATAACAATGCCTGCATGCTTTGAAGACACCAATGTTTTTCTCCTTTTCTCATGCAGTGCCATTTAAATATTACATCCCTTTCTGTCGAATCTCTTATAGAAGATCCCTACTGAATTCACACAGTACCTATATACTAAAGAAGGTGGGTTTAAAAATAAATTTAAATATAGTAACAACTATTTGCTTTTTTTAATAAAGTAAAAGCATTCTGATTTGGTAAATGCAGTTGGAGTCACATGTACATTAACCTTCTGAAGTGCTGTAAGTGGGGAAAGAGGTGTCTGTTGTAGGTTAAATACTAAATGCAAACAGGACAAAACATGAGCATACAGAAGTTTATTGCAAAAGACCTTATGCTTTTAGATGCAAATCTGGCTGCAGCACAAAGATGCTGCTCACTTGTAACTGAAGAAGTGAGTATGTGAACTGGGCCACTTTGCATGTATGAAGCATCAGTATTGTTCTTACACGAACAGTTGATTGTGTGGATATGGGAAATGGGTGTATGCGTGGGTTCAGTTTTTTAAAGATTTGAGAGCACCTATCAAAAGTTCCCAGAAGTGTAAGATTGTTTGATGCAGGACAGTAATGCCTTACCAGGAGAACAACAGAATTTCCTATCTCAGCCCTTGAAAAGCGTTTCACTTCAACTTGTCTTTTCCTTGGACCCTTTATGATTACTTTAAAGGTATATGGTGGTTTCATGAATACTAGAACTCGGGTTTACAAGGAAGTACCATTCTCTAATCCCATTCCCTGTCATATTTTCTCAATAAGGTCCAAATTGTATGTTTTCATCATTTTTTGAAGACACAAATTCTAGGAAATTTCACAGATGTTTTAGAGCTCTTAACATGTTCATATTTCAAAGCGTAATCATCAGTTTTGTAATAAAACAGCTTGCAAATGAGAGTATGTCTGAGTTGCAGAAGCAAAATTGTTTAACTAGACATGCAGAAGACATTTTAAACTCATTTCATAGGTTTGTAAGAGAAGTTATATTCCTACATTAAAACATATTGGAGATTTACCTTTGTGTTTGTTATTTTTAAAGTAATCTGCAAAGTAATTAAGTATGAAAAATAGTAAGAGTAGCTTAGGCGAAAATTACATTTCAACTTGCTGAAGATGTTTGACTGGCAAAAGGAGCCCAAGTGTTGGAGGCTAAGCCGGTATATTTTATCAGTTAGTTTCCAGGCTAGAAAAATGTGAGCATTGAAACAGCTCAATAATTATACCTCCTGCGTTTAATAAAATTGCATTCAAGCACAGGTGCATTACAACACTTTCCCCTCCTGCTCTCATCATAGGATGATGACAGCAGTTTACAGAATTACATTTATATTACCTTCCAAAATCTGTTCTGTAAGTATCAGTAATCCCCTCACCCTCTTTGATTTCTCATAAGCAGAACACCACGAACTGTATAAGGATGTCAGTAAAAATCTGTTGGATGAAGTCTGAAGTTCCCTTAAATAACATACTGTAATTAAAAAACCCCAAGCAATCCTACTTTACAATGGACTTTGACCTAAAGCTAGAATGTGGGAAATAACAACCTTTCAGCTTGACAGAATAGATAACTCTAAGCTCTAAATTAGTAAGTGACTTAGGAACATAGTTCAGCCACGTTGGGAACTGTTTATCACTGAACGAACACACACAAAAAAAAATGAGATCTGCTTTTTATTGACAGCTTCTTGGCAGGTCTGCACATTTGGAACATTACGTGCGGGTTATAAAACATGCACTGTCAGCAAATATTATTAGTCTTTTCCTTTGGTACAAATAACACGTAGCTTAGACTGCTACCTCTTAACTGCTTGACTATGCAGATACACTCACTTCCTTAAACTCGACATTCCTCTGAAAAGAAAATTTGTATGTGCAGAGTGACAGTGTTTCTACATAGACAGGAATACCGTTAGCCCTGTAACAACTGACACAGCGGTGCTTTGCAGGCACTGTTCCTTTATATCCCTTACACATTCAAACACTTGGGTGATGAAGCAACTTAAAAGACATGAAAACTCAAATGCAAACCTCCATGCTTTAGTGATTATAAAAACAAGTAATCGCCACTGGTTAGCTGCAATGCAAGTCAACGGGCTTAGATTTCCTTTTTTAATATAGGGCTGCTACACTATATAGCTAGAGAAAGAACATTTTCATTATATTCTTATATTAGAGGATAAAAGGTCCAAGTTGCAAGTACTGGTATCAAATTTCCAGCTTATACCTACTCATAAAAATGAATTATTTCAGAATCAGTTTATGGTACAACAAAAGAAGGGAAACTGAAGCTGTGGATAATTTACAGCTGAGTTAAGAAACAGTGCAGTGCTTTACAGATTCCTTTTCTAGTTTCAGTTTCACATAATTTTAAACTGAAAGCAGAAATTCACATCCTGAAAAATGAAGCTTTTCAAAGTATGCACAAACAGGCTTTTAAAGCCATTGTTTAGCTGTATCAACTTGAGACATTACAGATACTAATTAGAATGTGCATGGCAGGATAATTAAAAAAAGAATTTAAAATCAGTTTTTAACAAAAGTACTGCTGTTACAGTTAATATCCACACTGTCTTATGAACATTACAGTGGTTCTGGTGACATTCAGGGACGTTCAGTAGACGTGTAAGAAAAACAAATGTAGCCTAATTAAGCACAATAATATTCGAAACTATAAAGAAAATGTTGCTGTAAACAAATCTTTTCTGAGAGGTAAGAGCCCTTTCATGTACAGTACTACTTGATGCTGAATGTATACTTCCATCTAGCTACCATTCATTTCATACTGATTTTAATTAAATGCTACTACTGTGCAATCATAGAACTTGAGAAAGGTTTGATAAAGAAACCGGGATTATCACCAAAAGATTCTGAGATGCCTGTTCTGTTAGACTACACCTTACATACTCTATCTACAATATTTCAATATAATTTATATGTAAACAGAATTTGTACTTCCAGCACCATTTAGGAAAATGAAGCATCTCTTATATCTCAATAGTTGCACTGAAATTGAAAGCCAGGTTTGGTCACCGTGTTACAAATTCATCCTGGACATCAAATCAAATGCCTCACAACCAATAGCATAAGCTATCTCACATACTTTGCTCCCCCATTTTTCTCAGGATCAGAAACAGCATCATACAAAATTGTAAGGTGCGTGAATAAAGGCCATTCCTGAACAATCTGACAGACACTCATACAAAACTTTCTGGAAAGACAATCCACACAGACATAAATATTCATTCTTAACAGTGCTACTCACACAGGGATCACTTCAGTTTGCAAGGATGCACCATATAGAGGTGGCACTGACTTTATGGCACCTGAATCCCCTCCCTCCTTTCTCCTAGACTGAGTTACAGCTCTTTCATATTGAAAGGCCAGAATGAAGGTTTGAGCTTAAAATGGATAAAAGGACACCAGGGAGGAAGTAAACCTGTTTAATCCAACTACTTATATGCTATTTTTATAGTAAATACAGTGGCATAACTAGCAGGAGCATAAAAAAATAATTAAAAAACCCCAACAAAAAAGGCCAATGCAAAAATCCTACTTCAAACATGGATCTGAAAATTTTACAGCTGGAACTAAGTCAAACCTGCAACTGGAAATGAAATTAAAACCATAAAAGTGTTAGAAGGTCAGAAGTCACTGAAAAGTTCAGGAGTAACATCACAACAACACACTGAAGATTTTACCATTAATTGCAAAGTATGTTATTCATGTTTCTCCTGCAGTACAATAGTTCATTTCAAAAGTGGACAGCAGGACTGAAAAGCTGACATTGCATGATTCAGAATAAACAAACACAAAATAAACTTTATAAGACAAAAAGAATTTTAGTCCTTTTCCTATTTTATGTGATTTCTTAAGAAAAATAAGTCATTTATGAGCACAACTTATTACTTGTATCTAGTTTTCCATTAGTACTGAAAGAAATCAGTCAATGCTAGTTTTTGGCACCTTTTGCATTTGCCAAAGAATTCTTCAGAACACTTAAAACTTGCTTTGAAATGCAAGTTTCAGCTGCTACACGTTCATGTGAATATTTTAAGTAATTTTAATATAGCTGTTCATGTGAACAGCTGCTCTGTAGAAGGAGTGTTGCAGTTTTCTAAATTAGTGCAATCTTCTTTTGTATTTGCAGATTTCCCTCTAAACTCTGACCTCCAGCCCTCTTTTCATTCCCACTTCCAGAACTATGAAATGAACCCTGCTTGTGCAACGTCCACACAGTAAAATTTTAAATGGAGACTTTAGGTTTTGAACAATAACAGGGAAAATAAAGTTAATTCATTTCTCCTCTTCTGTATTCAAGTGGTTTCTAACAGATTCCAGAGACATATTCATGGCTGCTTGAAGCATGTCTTCTTCACTCATATCACCTCCTAAAGAAAATAAAGGCATATAAGGGTAATGAATGCATAGAGCTGGTTCTCAGCTGTATGCATTTCTTTACTTTTGTCCTCAACTTGGCTGTTTCTACCTCACTCCCTCCTCAATTGGTTTTAGTTTTGTTCTTTAAAAATCAGTAAACATGTCATACTTATTTTTCTATCAACAATAAGTTCTTAAGAAGTAATACACATTCGTTTTGGATCACCAGTACCTCATACTGGTAACATCTATATGCTCATGTTCTGCTGAAAACTGGCTCCAATAATTTTCTCAGATATTACTCCAAGCTTATTACATCATCATACAACTTTTAAAATCCTTTAGAAAATGCATCATGGGCACAAATCCAGAAGATTACAATCTGTATTTCTCAAGACAAAGAAAACACCAAAATGCAACAGACAAATCAAATGGCCTAACAGTAACATTTGTCCCTTCAAAACAGAATATTGATATGCAAAGCAGAACAGGCTTTTCAAGAAAGCAATGCTCTCTTTCACTGCCAAAAGGACTAATGGCTCTGACAGACAAACTGAACGGCTGCTGGAGTGAGGAAGTGCATAGGCAGGGAAATTTAGGAAATGCAGCACAACACAATGATGAAACAGACATATTTCAGTGTTGAAAATAAGCTTAAGAAACAATACCTGGGTCAGCTTCCAGAGTGCCTGAGTTTAGATTTGGCTTAGCATGTTGATTTGGGGTCTGAACTTGCTGCTGTGGCTGTTGTTGCTGCCTAGAAGTGTTATACATTTTTAAAAGAATAAAAATTAACACCAGTATGAGACTGTTTTCATAGTAAGGAAAGCCAAGAGTGGGAAGCAGAAGCTGTTTGGTAACACACTTGCACCTAAATTCTTCTCAATAGTTTAATCTTGCCAACCTTCAGACACTTATCTTCTTAATATTTTACTTCAAGCCACTTCACTATTTTCCCAGAATTTGGATGTTCTACATTGTCATCCTCTCATGCAAAGTCCAACTCCTCCTTGTAACATTTTGACCTGGTCTTTATTTCATTCCATCACTTGGAGTGAGAGATTGGGTAAAGGTACAATACCTCAGCTACGTATTAAGAAACTACTCTGAACAGCAACACGTGCTATCACAGGATCACAGCTCTCCTGTGATGCATATCAGAGGCATCACCAACAGAAGCAAAGAATACTTTCTGAAAAAAAGTAATTACAGAAATGTATAGGATCTAACTTAAAATACTTCTACTACATGCATGTTTTCTTTCTTCACAAGACTGATGTTGCATTACTGAAAGATCCCCTCTTATTTACAGGTTTTTTCATTTGAACCATCTGGGAATAGCAAAATTCAAGTACAGTTTGGAAAAAGATGTTAAGAGAGAAAAGTTAAGCTGGATCTCAGCCAGAAGCCCATCTATGCCCCAAAAGCACTGAAAAACACAACATGTACTTCCACATGCAGTTTTCTATCAAGTACTTTACTTGGCAAAATATGCTTGTCTTTTCCTTCGCAATTCTTCTGAAGAAAGGGAGTCTGTCTGACTGGTGTGAGGTGACTGAGGAACATTCTGTGGTAATGAGGCCAACAACTCACTTCGACGACTACCTAAAACCAGAAGATGCCATATCATAGAATCATTAGGGATTGGAAGGGACCTTGAAAGATCATCTAGTCCAATCCCCCTGCCACAGCAAGATGACCTACACCAAGTCCTACTAATTACAGTAAGATGAAGTTAGTAAATGTAATGTAACTTAATGTTTTCAAGCTTCAAAGGAATAGAGGGACTTGTTGGAAAAATAAGCACCTAGGCTTCCTTCACTTGATAGTGTCCCTCCTCTTCCCCTTAGGACTGTTTTCCTTCCCTTCTTCCACCCTCTGCCAATTTGTTCTTGCTTCCTTAGTTACAACTCTTCAAAAAGCAAAAAGGAGCTCCAGGAAATTCTGGATAGCCTTGCCATGTCTCAAAGTCAGTCTCCTTAAAGAGCTTGAAGCATACTGGAAAAAGTGGCTAACAAACGGCTTTCAGCAGCTGCCCAAAAGCTGCCTAAGCATAAGCAACATGAAAACACTAATAGAAATGTAAATGGTTGTCACACCTTGCATGCTGAGCTGAATAGCTCTGCGGAGGTCAGCTTCTTCATCTTCCATATCAATTTCCTGCCTACTTAGAGCCAGAGCTCTCTGAAAATTCTCTTCATCTTCATCTAACACGCCTGTTCCATCAAAAGGCTGGTGAACTTCTATTGCTTGGTCCAAATCACTTCTGGGTAGCCTGTGAAATGAAAACAGTTGTGGCAGAATTCAGACAAAATATATTAACTTTAACTGTGAAATTTAAAGAAAATATTTTATGCTTTTTTGGAAACAGCTGAAACACCTACGTTACGGATATACATTATATAAACATATCTTCATATCTACGTGAAAAAGGGTTGCTATCAGAGCTTGAAGCTCTAAAAATTAAAATGCAGCAACTCTAAACCCATGCACTTGTTGACAAGAATTTGTTAGGAAAAACATCAAAACTAAGCCTACAGAGTGCAGAAAGATGTGTTATATGAAACTATTGATATTGAAATGTTACAGCAGCACAAGACAGTGGATGTGGTCTCCTTAGGAAGCTCTGATGATCACAGTAGAGCAACAGGTCCTTTGTAAACTCTACACACTTTCCACATTACAAGTAGTTTGTTTTTATTCTGTCAATTTACCACAGCAGTCTACCTTTAAAAAGTGGAAAAAATCAAAATGAATTAATCCCTCTGCACAGCCTTAAGCCTTTTTTTATCAGTATGCAATTTCTTGACCACAGAAACACAATAAAACTATTGCAGTAGTAGTACTTTGTATGATTTCCAGGATGTTTTAGATTAACAATATGCATCCCAACAGCACAGCACCACAACATTGACATTGAAATTATTGCAAAAGGGAATGCTGTAGATTTAGATCATGTGGAATTCAGATATGGGTTTCTTGTTCTGTCCTACTTATGACAATGCAGAATCACAGAATCATTAGGGATTGGAAGGGACCTCGAAAGATCATCTATTCCAATCGCCCTGACACAGCAGGATCACCTAGACAAAGTCACACAGGAACACATCCAGACGAGTCTTAAATGTCTCCAGTGAAGGAGACTCCACAACCACCTTGGGCAGCCTGTTCCAGTGCTCTGTCACACTCACTGTGAAGTAGTTCCTTCTCAGGTTGATGTGGAACCTCCTATGTTCCAGCTTACAACAATTTTGACATTAATGAGGTCACCCCTCAGTCTCCTCCAAGCTAAAGAGACCCAGCTCCCTCAGCCTCTCCCCGTAAGGGAGGTGCTCCACCTCCATCATCCTTGTTGCCCTGCGCTGGACCCTCTCCAGAAGCTCCACATCCCTCTTGAACTGAGAAGTCCAGAACTGGACACAATACTCCAGATGTGGTCTCACCAGGGCAGAGCAGAGGGGGAGAAGAGCCTCTCTCNCTCAGTTTGGCTGCGCGGATGCCAGTCTTTATTATGCACTGAATACTATTAACCATAAATTGGGAAGATTTGTTAACTCATTTTATTGAAATAAGAAAAACACAATAATAATGAATTTAAAAATCATCACTATGTAGCACTTATGCACATGGAAAGACTGAATTCTTACCAAGGTGGTTTTGTCCAATTAAAAAGACACCAATTGCTTTTATGGTGTGCAACAGTATTTAAGGTATTGCACTAAAGGCACTTCTAGTTACTTTTTAATGGGTTTGTTTCCCTCTAGGCATTAATCCTGGAAACAAATCATACTGAACATTATTAAAACGAAACCTCTATTTACCTTACCTCTGATCTCTTGACTGTGCTGTCTCCTCTCCAATTAGTTTTGGTCGCTGCATCTGCTGTACCCGAATCATCTGCAATAGCTGATCAGCCTCACATTCTGGCAGGTCACCTTTTACTACAAATATGGAATAACCTGCGAAAAAGAAATCGTAAGTCTATGGAATTAAGGTAGAGGCATAAACACTCTAAAATGCTCGCTAAAAGGAACCCAGCGATACGCAATTTATTACAAGGTAATGGCTCTACCTTTTGTTACACTATTGGCTACTTTCACTATTTCAATGATGAAACTAAGGGTAGTTAACTGAATACAAAAGGTCTAATAAATAATTACTACCTACTATTAATTAACGAGATTTAACATCTACAAGTTACTATTACCTTCCTGTTGTAATTGAGCCAAGAAAAGTGCAAGATATGTATCTGAAATTAGTTCTGGACCCATCAAGAGAGAATTCAAGTTAAACCACTGTAATGAAAAAAAAAAGTTTGAGAGAACAAATTAGGATAAAGACTACTTGACATTGTGGTCATTTTCTATGATGGAATATCCAAATAAGTCTAGTGAAATATATTACCAAAGTCTTTTGAAGCACAAATACCTACAACTGCTAAAAGTTACCCTTCAAATCATCTTCACTGAATCTGAAGTAGGGAAACTGCTGCAAGCTGTCCCAAACCATACAAACCAGATAAATTACAATATAATGGTAACATAAGTTATTTCAGACATCATTCTGCAATTCTGCTTACTCTTAGTTTTGAATCTGTTCAACTAACAGATTCAACAAACTAACAAAGGAAGAAGCTCTTCATAAGTTACTGTCATCTTAAGAAATTGACACCTGGAACATAAAGTTTATTTACTTCCACAAAATACTTTCATTAAAGCATTCTGCCTTTAATGCTAAATGGTGATGCTGAAAAACATTGCTTACTTCCCTCTGAAATAATATTTAAAATTAACTCTATTTTAATATGCTGATAGTACAGCAGAATATTACAATAGGGGACACATGAGATAAAAATACACTGCTCATTTCTAGTTTCCTGAGGAAAGCTACTAATTTATAATAATTGTTCTAGAGGGAAGACATTTAACAGACACAACAAAATATTCACCCTCAGATGTATCAATTGTTTTCATACCATACTTGTTCATCATCATCCAATTTTAACCTGAAAGCATGACTTTAGACAGTAGAAGGAGAATTCTATCACCGTTCTAACAAAAACTCATTTCTCTGCCCAAAGCTCCACATATGCAGTCAGGCACGTACTATAATTCACCTGGAATACAGGTGAATCTGCCACGCTGTCAGTCAGTTTGTCAAAAACACTACGGAAGGTTAAGAAGATCAACACTGCAGAAGTGGGGAACAGAAGGTTTGTTATGTAAAAAAATACAATGGACAGGCTAAGACCAGCTTTTAAAAGGAGACAGGTGTCTTGTAAACTAATTTTGCTTTGAGTGAAACAGAAGAGAAGGAAATAAAATCTTAATATCTTTTAAAAGTTGTCTGTCTTTTATCATTACTCTCTAGGCAACAGACACCTAGTGTTGTCTCCATGTGCTCCATTCTTTCTTAGAACATTTTGGGCTAAAATGTTATCTCTCAAAAGTCCACCCTAAAACAGGGTACATTCTGGTACTTTGAAGAGACCATTCAGTCTTTTCACAACAGATATCAAATGTGCAGAAGCTGACTTATAAACATCAGCCATATTTTCAGACTAAAGTAGAACAGTAGAGTTTAGTTTATGTACTCACAGGTGACTGTGTTATTTCTGAATTAACATTTTTGTATTAGGTTTTTTTTTTTAATCTGAACACAACTTGCAAAATAAACCAAATGAGTAAAGACACTCTTGCGCACTACTGTAGAACCTAAAAGCTTACTTCATTTACATCTTCTATGACAAAAACAAATCCTTGGAAAAAGGCCAAAACCCACAGAAACACCCCCAAAACCAAACCATCTTTATGTTGTAGATGATCCCAAACAATGACTGTATACCTGCACTGGTGTTACAAGGGACATGGATGTGACTTCTTATACATGGACCATATACTTGCATAGTTACCTTTAGTAACTATTTCCTGCTTATAATACTACTGCTTCAGAAAGTTTTCTGCAATAAATTTGTGATTCCACTTTCCCCAACCTTACCTTGTTGGATACTCTTAAATACTAGCAATCAGAAGTATTAATCAGTAGAAACTTGAACTTTTTCTTATCCCTACAGCCTATTTAAATAAACAAAATTATTTTTGCAGTGAATAATTTGGTGCATTACAGTAAGTTTGCATTCTCTAGGGATTCTGTTCTATATCTAGGACTCCATCCGCCCTTCCCTGTAATTTTTGCTGGTTTTCATGCAGACAAGAAAGAAAAGAGCTCAAGACATCATACAGACTCTAACAAAGCTGCAGCTCCCTAGAGAACAGGGTTCACTGGAGAGCTGATATTTTCCCAGGCTAACATTTACAAAAAGCTACTGGGCATCTCTGGGATGTAACAAACATTTACTCTTTTTTATTTTAAACTATGGAATACCAGTAACACAAACTGCAGCCAAAGTCTGCAGAAGGTCTACCCAGTCTACATGCAACCACTATTTCACCCCCATTCTTAAGTCCATTTTGAAATAAGAAGAGGACATCACCTGTTTTCCTAACTTTCGAACCGTAAACCAGTGTTCTTTATAATTACAAATAAAGGATTTTTCATTTCTGTAAAAAGAAAAAAGGTATACATGAAATTCAATACTCTATTATTGGAGTGCATCTTAATGTTCAAGTTCTTCACGACCACTAATTTAAACTTATATAATAAAATCCCAGCAATACAACTGCTGATGTTACAGGCTACGCATACTGCATCTATAACATTTAGGAAGTTGTTAACGTTACTGAAATCTCCAGACAACTGTGATAACACAGATAACAGAGAGATCACAAAGACACAGAGGACAGATGCTCATATATACTCCCAAAAGGAAAAAATTCAAGACACAAAAATATAAACTTGATAATGCAACGGTTCTTGAAAAAGGAATTTTAAAGAAAGATTTACATCACAGATTAACAGTATTTATTGCTGAAAAAAGAAAGTAAGGTGCTAAGAACAAAAAAAAAAAATCTTACATAGGGTCGATCCCAAGCCTCTGATACTCTGGGCTGTTGAAGAGGATTAGTTCTAAACCCCAAACTTTCAAGGCATTGCTTATAACCTGTCAAAAAAGCAGCACTTTTCATGAGTTGAAGCATTCGAACCTAAATTAAAGCAATCTAAACTTAACACCATCTTAACTGCTATAAAAAACTAGAGCATTGTAATAAAACTTCAGATTTCAAAACATTGCTAGGAAACCTAGGAATCACATTATTAAAAATGCAACTGCCATGAAATTCTAAGCAAACTCTACACATACAGCATGTCTAAGGGAAAATAACAAAACTAGGTTTTAACAGACAAGTGTTTATAAGCTGAATGCACCAGACAAAGCTGCAGCTTCACCTCCCACAAACACTTCCTAGGTGGTCATGTCTTTCTTTGTTCAGCCCTCCCCACCCCAATACAGCGTCATCCTTCCCCACAGGAATTGTTGCAAGGTTTTGCACCATTGGATTGTTCCAGGACCAGCCACATACATTAACAGAAACTTTTTCATAGTAACTCTTTAAAGCTACTGAAATAATGCTGTAAGAACTTTTTTAGAACTCGTATACCTTTCAGCAAGATAACGATATAGCAACAGAGAATAGCAATGACAGGACAAAAAAAGTAGAATATGAGGAAGCCATTTTTTTCAGCTGCAATACTGAAGCAGCACTTTCAGGAACACAAGAAATGCCGAACTTTTAATTGTTTCTGACTGAATAGGAAGACAGCTCTGTCCAGCCATAAGAAAACGCAGCTCTCAAGAGATTTTTTGGGACATTGACAAGCACCTCTGAAAGCTCGAGACACAGCCAAAGGTGCAAAGCATTGCCTTTAGCTCTAGTCTAGACACAAACCCCAGTGCAATGTTCAATACCTTCTGTTGTTGTTCTGGTTAAAGTGTTTATTATTAATTAACTTTTCCATTATGGTCCTTAAAAAAAAAGCCAAACAATACATCTCTAAAGGGTCTGAAGTGTGACATAAAATCTGGAATGCAGGTATTGTAGCTTCTTCCATTATGCAGACCACTGTGATAACACTGTAACCATTGCCAAGGCATTTATAATCTATAAATTGAAAAAAAAAATTTCAAGTTTGCTTTTTCACTTGTAGTGGATGAGAGCCAAGGTCTACTCCTCAAATGCCCAGAAGAATCTTAGAATCTTATGGTCTGCAGTTGTCATTTCACAGTTCAGGAGTCCACGCTTCTACCCATTAAGTGTCCATGAACTGAGGAACTGCAAGTCACTGAGATTTGAAAGTCCAGCACTCAATTTCATTAAGCATATAATCTAGAAACCATGCAAAAAAGCTTGATGCATTTCAATTCTGAAAGAAAACAAATGAAAAATGTTGTCACTACAGAGATATGCTTACTTGAATTGAGAAGAATCCACTGTCATCCATATTGACGGAAGGCTGCTACTCAGTGTGAGATTGGGAGGAAGAAAAACAAAAAACACTGTCAGCATAGAAGGTCAGAAATAATTCCACCTGGAAAACAAATATAACTGCACGTATGGAAAGCAACAATTCAGTACATCCTAATCTGTAAGGCTTAATACAACGCTCAAATAAGGTTATTAATTAAAAACTCAGACCTTCAAATTAGAAATGCAGGCATGGAAATTTTTCTTCATCTCTCTGTCACTGCCTTACAGAAACAAAAGAGCCTCCTCCTCGCTATGCTTAACTCTTCTACTGTAAGATGAAGATAACGCAGCTTTTTTGTAGAATTATTGTAAAGCTGTACTAGTACTGTTTAAAAATGTAAAACTTCGGATGTGTGAATGAAAACACCTATAAATGTAAGATGTTTCAGCCACTAAGAAATTAACCTTCTCTAGCTGTGCAAGCAGGTCTGTGCTATATCATATTAGATTTCAGGCAAACACCAAGCAACCTCAAATTAAAATGACTTTACCTGTAAAAATGTTCTATATTCTTCACTAGACACTCCTCCCTCTGCCATTCTCATTCTTTCCTCCTCATCCAACTGCTGTGCAATAGAGGATAATTCAACAGGACTAAAATATTCCCCTTGCAGCAAATTATTCAGACAGTGTTGAGCACACAGTGAGCCTTCTTGCTAACATTGGAAAAGAAAAGAAATACCAACAAAAAAAAAATAATCACGTTAATGCTTTATGCAATAATTTCATTCTGGCAAACTTCCTCCCCTCCCCACTCAGCCAGAATGCCATATTATAGTCTTTGGATGTCTTACACTGTAAGCTACAGAATGCAACTCTCCCATCAGTTTGATGGGAAAACAACCCGAACACATGATACCTTATTTTGTAAAAGGAAATATATTTTATTTATTTTTGAAGGTTGAATGCACTGTAAAAATAGCTAAAAGCCTGACTCAGCCACAGAAGAACTCCATAATGATACAGACATTGGATTCTGCCCTCTCCCAAATCACCACTACACAAAAATAAAATGGTTCAGTAAACCATTTTATTTCCAGTAAAAAGCATCTTCTACAACACATGCTCTTGTTGTTCTTTAACTTTTCTTCTCAACCAGGTATGGCTAATGACTATCTGCTCTCCACATGTGGCTAACGAAAAGAATTTTAGGACTCTGGAAAGATTTAGGAATACACAGGATTTATTTCCTTCATTGCAGGTTGCAACCAACTTATTTATTGACAAGAAAGTAACTAGGAGCTTGAGAAGTAGTAAAGCTCCTTTTCCACATGAAATTTACTTGCACAAGCTTGGTAAAAGTAGCTAAACTACTGCTTCTTAACATGTTGAAGACGATGAGGTGAAAAGAGGAAAACAATTGAATTCAGCATATTAAACAACTGAAATATTTTTGTTGATATCCCATTTAAACAGAAAACACTTCAAATATTGTTCTGTATGAAGCACACCAGAGAAAACAAAAATGTAATATAACATTTTTTGATGATCAAGCCAAGTTAAAAGTGACTAAGTAAGGAATGTCACTCACAATGCCATAGCACAAATTAAAAAAAAATACCTAATCTGAAGGAAGGTTGCAATGTTTTTGTAAGTGCAGATAAAATACTGCCCTTTAAAAACCAAAGCAGCCACATTACAGTCTCCCATGAAACGTAGCCTTTCTTTACAAATAACGAAAGTACAAATACAGAACAAGATTAACACTCACTTTAAAATCCTCTTTTCTGGTTTGATCACTCCTCATTTTTATTTACATTTAAGAACTCAAGCGTGCACACACTCAAAATTAAACTCCCCAACAAATATAGAGAATAACCCTCCCTTCTACTAAACCTACAGAACCTAAGAATCCAAAAGCATGCCTTTAAGGAATTTTCTTTAAATTTCCATGAAAGCCCCATGCAAATAATCTCCTACCACCTCCCTTACACCAGGAACCTAAAAAGTTCCTTTTAGCCAGATTATGGAATTTTTCTAGAGCTTCATCACATAATCAAGCAATGAGTTATTAAAGCTAGACTGGCCAGGATTTAATGAAATTCAGAAACTTATTCTGGGAAGGACATGAGCTGCCTTTCAGGTAGCCATAAAGGGCAATAAGGTCTCCTCTCAGCTTTCTTCATGCAATACAAATTTCAACATCCTCAGCCTTTCCTCATAATAACATTCTCCAATCCCTCCACCAGTTTTGTTGGCCTTCCCTGTACTTGTTCCAATACCTCAGTATCTTTCTTACACTGTGCCCAAAACTAGACACAATATCATACAAAACTCATTCAGAAACAAAAAGATACTAAAATACCTCTGAAAACAGACTATATTAGACTTGAATATGTTTCACCAAAGGGACTTTCTGTATTTGCACAGTTTTATCTTAATGTTCATTTTAATATGCAAAACTTGCAAACTTTCAAAGCAAAATGCAGCAAACTAATTTAACAACTATTAACTTCAATATTTTGTGTGTGTGAAGAATACTGCCCCCATCCATGATCTGAAATCCCTTGTTGAAACCCCCTCTGATGTAAACTGCTGCCCTGCTTCCAGGGTTTTCAACCACTTTTATCTTGGCAAAGAGAAGACCAGCTTCTAAGACAAGGATGGGGCTTAAGGAGACCAGAAGCCTGACTTTCTGCAGTTGCCATTTCCCCCGTTAAAAATGCCAGATTGCTTACGTGTTCCTTTTGTTGTATTTCCTTTATAAATACTATGTTTTTCATGCCTTTTTTTTAACATTTGAGATGTACAGACTCAAGGGAGGGGCATGCACGTACATGTACAACTTTATATGCTTTGACAGGAACTCAGTACTGATGGTGACAGTACCAACACAGGAAACGGATGGGGAAATACTCCTCAAGAAAAAAAAGCGAAGCTTCAGTTAAATTTTCCTAAGAAGAATGACAACAAGATAAAAATACATTGTAATCCAATTTCAAAAGCAGAGTTTAAAAGCTGCACCTGAAACTAACTTACCAGGGAGTAGTTATGTTTCCTACATGAGACCCAAGACTGTACCCCCCTTCCCCAAAACATGTAGCAGCTGCAAAATACAATCACCTTTTAACTTTGAAGCTATGATGCTTTGTCATTTCAGTTTCCGTAGTTTTACTGTTACGTTAGAAAGTTGAAAGCAACTTCCATAACATCATCGTGTCATTATGTTGTAGGCTAGGTCCGATAAAAGAATGGTACATCTGCTTTGAACCCATTTTCAAACATAGACAGGAACTCAAGGTCACTTTAGCAGAGGCACAATGGCTGAAATCCAATACTCATTCTCTGACTAGCCGCTGGCTTACATCCTAACGCTCATCAAATTTGCAACCCAAACCTAGTCTGAAAGAACACTCCTCACGTTCTGAAATTTTGTTTTTCAGAAACTGTAATTTTATTTCTTAAAAAACATAATACAGCTATCTCGCTTTACTTGCTAAGTAAGTCAACCATTACATACGAGAACACTGTATAAGAAGGAGTATTAATTTTCACACACTGCTGGTGCAGAAATACTGCCTAAGCACACGGGGAAAAAGACTGATCCTTCAATAGAATCAAAGATTAAGTAGCTCATACACAGGAAGCTGGTTAAATCACAGCAGTTCCTCAAAACATTTGTCTTCCAAAACAGGAAGCACTGATCATCAGCACAGCACGTTAATGACCATTTCCTTAACACCTCCCCATTTGCCCTCTCACAGTACAAACCCAGCCACACTAGGCCAGGCCAAGGGGTCTGTCTCAGAACACAGGGCTTGCTCCTCAGCCGTGCGACATCTCTTCTAGAAACACAGGCACCCAGGCCCGCACCTTCCCACACTCAAGGTCCGTTTCTACAGGCCCGAGAAGAGCTGTCGTCGTGCAGGAGAAGAGGCCAAGGCCCAGCCCTGACTTTTCCATCTCCAGAAACGGCACCTCCTCCCCACGCAGAACCGGCGGGCCTAGGGCAGTCCAGCCCGGCCAGGCTACAGGCCTTGGTTCTCTCGAACACTAAGAGGTCGGAGCTACTGTCTCACCCCACCGTCGGGAGGCTGCCGAAGGACAACGGGCCCGGGCGGGCGCAGGCCAAGGGGCATCCTAGGGGTACCGAATCTGCCTCAATACCAGCGTAGGGACGAAGCCCCAGCCTCCGTCCAAGCCTCAGAGAACACACCCGCGTCCCCTTAGCAGCAGCACAACAGCCACAAACCTGCGCCAGCCCCACACTCACCCGCTCATGGAAGATCGACTCCATGTTTATTGTCACGGGCCAGCGGCCTCCACCTCACGTGACCTCCCCAGCCAATCAAAACCCCCACCGCTCAGCTGCCCGCAGCAGCCAATCTACGTAGGAACGTCTCCGCTGGGCTGGAGCGCACGTTCGAAGTCGCCGTGAGCGCTGGAGGTCGCGACAGCACCCCCTAGGGAGCAGGAGGCCACTGCGCGATTAACAAAGCCCCGCGAAGGCGCCTCCCGCCGCTGTTTACCGACGATTCCACGGAGCAAAGACAGTAAGAAACTTCTTCAAATCCATTTAAAACCCGCAGCCGCCTGCCCGCCCCGCGTCTTATCCGCCACAGAATTCACTACACACCCCCACGCTCTGCACCCTATGGGTCAGCGACAACGTTAAAGGGGTTTTGCATAGTTTTTCTTTATTATGCATTTTTTCTTCCCCCACTCCATAGTTTGACAAACGTTTCCCAATGCTTATGGACTAATGGGATTTCGGGGCATGTTGCAGTCACATAACTAAATCATTTTCCAAAAATCAAGGCTGGAAATTGAACTAGTAGTGATGATCTACAGAAGTCATTCTCAGCAGCTTCACATATTCTCCCCAGGCAAATCCCGCAGTCCGATCCTTTCCACATGTGAGATTAGAATTTACATAAATCAAACAGAAAGATTTCCCACTTCGTTGTCAGCCTTTATTTCCACGTAACTTCTTCACCAGGCTTCAACTCCCTGTGAGGAAAGAGAGTAAAGAGACTAGAATTAGGGCAATTTTTATGCAATATCCTCCTTTTGACACTAAGATAGCTGCTAAAGCCCAAATTTTCAGAGAATATTAGTGCCCTAAAGTCCATCATGAATGCTTCCTGAAATTTTTAGGGCTTCCCCCTTACTGTCAATAGCATAGATTTTTTTTTTCATAATTGAGACTCCCACAATGCAGAGCAGCACAATAGCTATAGATACATATAAAGCATCATAAAGCAGACCTGCTGTATAACTTGCTCTTGTTTCTGAAGGCTGTCATCTGTCCATCAAGCTTCCTGTCCCAGTAGCATCCAATCACAAATCCTAAGGGAACGAGTAACTGAACCCAGTATTCACGCACAGCTTGGGCAAAATTCACCATGACTGCTATAAAGAAAATCGTTAACAGCTAAGAGTTACTGGTAAGTCTGTACATGGGAACTCTTCCGTTCCTGGCACCTTTAATCTCCCATTATTAGGATCCTGCCATAACACAATCAACACGGGATCCATCGAACACTTTCTGAGACACGTCTCAAATCCACACTGACCTTTTTTAGAAATGTCCCTAACTAACTCTCGGCCCCGGTAAATAAGATTTTAGAAGAAGATTCTAAACTAAGATCCAAACAGAACATCTCGTTAATGACATTCGTTCCCCGCCGCCCCGAGCCCGCGGCATCCCGAGGCCCTCGGACAGTGCAGAACACAGCTACGCGAGAGGGCCCTGCCAGAGCCCGACCCGCCTAGGTCCCGGCTCAAGGGTCAGGGGAGCCGGTGAGCATTCCCCGGGAACGCTGACACGGCTACCACGGAAACACTCGCGGGGTAGCTCCCGCCCCGGCTATTACCACTCCTCGCCTCCGCCAGGCCCCGCGCAACAACCGCACCAAGGGCAAGTAAAGGCCGCGCTGCACGTCGGGAGAGCCCAAGAGCTCCACAGGACAGGGGTGAAGAACCTGTCGTCGTCTTCCCCCCACCCCGGAACCTGGTGGTGGTGCCGTCCGTACGCCTTCCGCCGCACCGCCTGCATCATGGCGGAAGGCGCCGTGTGAGGCCCAGGCGCCGGGTGTGCGCCCCTGGACACTTGAAGGGAGAAGGGCGCGCGGGCGTCCGCAAGGCCAGTGACGACGGCTCCGTGGCCGGCGGGGCGGGCGGGCCAGCCCTGCTTACAGCTGCTTACGGGGAGTTAGGCCCGACCCGGGCTGGCGCGTGAGGTTCGTCTGCGGCGAGCTCGCTCCTTTCTCCTCCTCTTCTTCCTCTCGGGACCGGAGTGGGCGTGGGGCCCATCGTCGGGTCTGGCCGCCGGGATACCCCCAGGGAAGGCCGGGCCGGGCCGCTGGAGCAGCCGTGCGGAGACGCCGGGCCGCTCGCGCTGCGTTTCGCTCCTTCCTTCAGTCCCACTTTGCGCCGTCGCTGCCCTTTCACCCCTGCCTTAGACAATCCATCGCTGCCCACCCCCTGCTCCGGCTCCACCTTGGATAGTCGCTGTGCCCCCACACCCCCGTTCCGAATTGGGCAGCCGCAGGGCTTGTGGGACCGCAGCTCTGGATTCGCCATGTCTTGAGTGTCCCTAGCTGGCCTTCGGGGGGAGCTGCTTGTAACTGCTGCTACTGATGCTGTTTAAATTTTTCAGAACATCCTATTTCTAGTAGAGTAAGACCTACAACAATCTGTAGTTAATATCTGAGGTTTAATTTATGGTTTAATTGATAGTATTGAACACTATTCACAACTGTATGTATTCTCAGAAATACTAAGTTACATCTAAATAAGTTAAGACTTTTCTTTTGGATTAGTCATTGAAGCATGTTTTTCCCTCCAGATTAATACTCTCAGAGATTAAACGACTTGGAGAGGAAAATGACATCGATTATCAAACTGACTACACTTTCAGGGGTGCAGGAGGAATCTGCCCTTTGCTATCTGTTGCAAGTAGATGAGTTTCGTTTTCTTTTGGACTGTGGCTGGGATGAAAACTTTTCTATGGATATTATTGATTCTCTGAGGAAGTAAGTAGTTCCATTCCTATGCTTTGGATTCTTTTTAGGAAGTCTAGTCCTTTTGTGAAAGTTTTCAAAATGAGCAAGGGGATACTAAATCCTAATGTGTTAATTTTTCTGAAGTATGTCTTGCATGAAGGGAACTATGCTGCTGAAACATTACCTGTAAAAACTTGGGGTTTTGTGAGTATGGTTAGTTAAATCTGTTAACTGTCGTTCTGAAACTAATATGTTTGTTTTGGCCTACGTGTTTTGTGATTTTCCTTTTTTCATAAACTTTACACACAAAAGTATTTATTATGCTGTTACTATATATTAACAGCTCTAAAATGATGTAGAAAAGTGACATTTTTGAATGTAAATTTAATGTATGTAGGTTGAATACAAAGTTATTCAACTTTTGTGTTGTCTCTGGAGTTGAGCAGTCAGTCAAGAAAACTGTTTCCTTTAGGAATCCCAACCCTGCAAAGAAATAAACCTGGCTAGACAGCTTACAGCAAGGAGCTTTGCTAATGCAAGTATTGATTTACAAGGTTAGGATTGGAACATGCAATTCCTGAAAGAAACTAAGCTTTGAGATGCTGTTTTTATCAGTTCACTTTTTTAGCATAAACTCACTTGTACTTGAAGTATTATAATGAAGAATGATGAATGAATGAAGTATTTTAATGGATGAATAAGGATCATTTGTGATTTTTTTTGGGTGAGCAAAATTTCTTTGAGGAGCAATTAGACCAAAAAGAATGCATACATCCCAGCTGCTGTTTGTAAAGGAACAAAAATCTTTTAGCCAACTTGTTTTTTCACTTGTTGCCTATGTTTTTTGTCCTCCAGTTTTGCAATTATGATAGGCAGTAAGATTTTAGTCAGAGTTCTTACTTTATACAGCACTTTACAGGAAAAGTATTCTGCTTTTTAGAAAGAATAAAGCCAATAAAATTATGTACCACTTTCCTTAAAGTATATATTTGGCGTTTTTGGTTTTAAATCACATAGAATTAAATCCTTATCAGTGTAAGGATTGTTGAGGCATTGGGCCTGTCACTTAATCTATCTTATCAGAAGAAAAGGCATGTCTGTTTTAGGTTTTCAGATGCATAAATGATTTGTAGCGTGTCTGCTCTGACAGTATTTTTGACTCCTCAGTTAATGTATTTCTGGTGTCCCAATATATGTTAAGGTCTTTCAGAAATTTAATGTGAAACTCATGTCTTCCAGTTTTTGAAAGTATGTTTTCAGAAGTCACTTGCATTTTAAGTACCCGAATGTTGGGAAGTTTCAATTGTGAGCTCTGAAACTTTGTGCTAAACTGGAAGGATTTAAGTTTTCTCATTTGGCATTCAGATTTCAGATATGCATTGTCAGAAAGCTATGTAGGGGGTATATAACACCTTAATGAATTCTTGTCACCAACTTCTGTTTCCCTCTTTTTGTAGACATGTACACCAGGTTGATGCTGTTCTTCTTTCTCATCCTGACCCTCTCCACCTTGGTGCTCTTCCATATGCAGTTGGGAAAATGGGGTTGAATTGTGCCATATATGCAACTATCCCTGTATATAAAATGGGACAGATGTTTATGTATGATCTTTATCAGGTATATCTGATGCTTTCATATGCAACATATTTGAACAGTTTCAACATCTTTGCTACTGTAGAGCACTCAGGTTCTTGAATGCTCTATACTTCTGTTCTGTTTCAGTCCCGCCATAATACTGAAGACTTTACCCTCTTTACATTGGATGATGTAGATGCTGCCTTTGATAAGATACAACAGCTTAAATTTTCTCAGATTGTGAACTTAAAAGGTAAAGCCATCACCAAAATGTCTATGAATTACTTTTATCAGTAGGCAACAGAATTGTTAAGAGTTATATTTTTTTTAGGAGAAGTAAGCTTTGAAAAGGTGTGCATTTTGTAGGGCTAAATTTTGTAACCCTAAGTCAGTCTGTATCAGCTGAGTGCTTGCCTCAGTAACTGCATGCAGAGATGGGAAGAATTTCCACTTAAAGAGTGCTAAATCATGTCTCTCTAACACATTCTGTAGTGGTAGATACCTCTGAACTCATCAGTAACTAGTAACACAAGAGAAAGCTTTCTAGAGCCTTAATAGGTTGCAGAGGTTAGTTTACTGTGTGTGGATGATTTATTGAAGAGATCTTATCTGGATAGGTGATACTCAGTGTAGTCTATTGCTGGGAACTTTGGCATCAGAGGAATCCTCATCTTTTCGCTCTTGTTGAATTTAAATATCAGAATGGAATGGGACTGTGTTCCTAATAAAGACACTTAGAACCTGACCACTGGCAGTTTGTCTCTAAGCTGCAGTATCTCTCTCAGCACTACTTGCCGAAATGGGGTACCATCCCTGAAAGCCTGCTGACCCTTTAGCAAGCCTATGTCTGTCAGCATCTTAAAAGTAATTTTAGAGAATGTTTTAAAACACCCAACTTTTTTTTTTTAATTTAATGAAAGTAATTTAAAGAGACTCTGCATGCGTGTAGGAAGATAATATATATTTTAATATTCTGAAAGTTGCACACTTCTGCTCAAGTTGGTGAAATGCGACAGTCGGTGACAATGGGTGGTGTGGTTTTACTCTGACAAAGATCCATGCTAGCACAAATGATGGAAAGGAGCAGTGTGTTTAAAAAAGACATCAGGTGCTTAAAAGATCCATCATCCCTCAATGCAGTATGTGAACACCATTCCCAGTATTGTTTGTCTAGTGTGAGTCATTCTGGAAAACTTGCAGTTTGTTTAATTATAGGTGTTTGTGTAAGTACCTAGACAGTGAATGATGCACTAAATGTTCTGTGTTGACCCAGAGAGCCTTCTGCCTTTTACTAGTGATGAGTATCTTATATAATTTGCTGTTATTTAGGTCTATAAACTGTAATGTCGTTTCTTTTTCTAGGGGCAGAAATAGCAGTGAGTTGCAAATAAATTTTGGAGTTACTAATTAAGTCTCAATGATACTTTGACATTTTTTCCTACTACAGTATTCGCATTCAGTTGTTGAAATTTACTCATTTTTCACCAAAGTAATGGCTTTTAATGCATGTAATGTACCTAAAAATATTGAAAACACCTATAGGCAAAGGACATGGTTTGTCAATCACACCATTGCCAGCTGGCCATATGATAGGAGGCACAATTTGGAAGATTGTCAAGGATGGAGAGGAAGAAATTGTTTATGCAGTTGATTTCAACCACAAGAGGGAGATGTAAGTTGAAAACAGCAATATATTTCTTCAACCTTGTGTGGAGTGTGCATCATTTATCGTGTGATTAAACATGTGTGGAACTAGCAGGGCTTTTACAGCTCTAATAAGACCACTGATTTCACTTGCATTCAGATCCATCAATTTGAAACATTAGTTTTGGGTTTCTTCATTCCAATCAGCTTATTTGTAAGTTTGAAGCCAGAGACATTCAGCTACTAAGGAGTTTGATTTCTGAGTATGCACACATTTTGAAGTCTTACTGTAAGTCTTAAGACTTCAAGACTTATAAACTGTCTTATGTTTTTTCTCATGAAAAAAATGCAAAAAGTGAGATTTTTGCCCTTTTTTTGATAGCCACCTGAATGGATGTTCCTTGGAAATGTTGAGCAGGCCTTCACTGCTTATTACAGATTCATTTAATGCTACTTATGTACAACCCAGGAGGAAACAAAGGGATGAACAACTACTGAGTATGTATTTCTTTTATAGCTTGAAAATAGCAAGGTGATTTATTAGCCACTGTAAATTGTTTTTCTGTGATAAACTCATCAGTGTACAAACTAAGAACTTTTAATAAAATTCAGCAAATTTTGATTTACTCTTTTCTGATGGTGGTGATCCTGTGAGTTGAACATTTTCCTGAAGACGGTTAATGGTGTTTGAAAACAGTGTGTTTTCCTCAGTATCAAATTACTCAAAAGAGGAATTTTTAAATTGCCTTCATCAGCATATTACTTTAAAACTGAATTTTACTTGCTGTGTTTTGCTTAATAAGAAAGGTAGTAGTATGAGGGCCATGAGATCTCCAGAGTTACCAGGAAACTCCAGCTCCCTTTAATTGTGGTCAAAAGTGGACTTGGATCTTTTTGGAAATTGAATTTATTTGTTTGTTCAGTTTGATTGTGATTGCTGAGTGTGATATAAAAAAAAAATTCCCAAATCACAAACTTTCTAATTTTGGTCCAAAGTTTAAATAGGTTTTTGTTTTGTTTTTATTTCTTTTTAGCTAATGTTTTGGAGACCTTACGAGGTGATGGAAATGTATTAATAGCTGTGGATACAGCAGGCAGAGTTCTGGAACTTGCTCAACTTCTTGATCAGATCTGGAGAACAAAAGATGCAGGATTAGGAGTCTACTCTCTAGCACTTTTAAATAATGTCAGCTACAATGTAGTGGAGTTCTCTAAATCACAGGTTTGTTTTGACTTTTAAAATGTAGTCATGAAGAGGATAATGGAAGATGTATGCAAAAGCATTTTGATTCTCTTTTCAACAGAAAAAACTGGCTGAATAGTGGCTGTTGCCCTTATTCTGTAGTCCGTATTCGTGTCTCAGATCTTTCAAACAATTAACACGGTGTCCAGTCATGACAATGGACGCTCTTCTTGATACTCGGTGGTTTTGTCACGACTTGTTAGTACAGTTTAAAACTATTAAACAAGTACTTTAAGTTAATTTTCTCTTTGTTGTTTACACTTGGCATTTGCTTGGCACTTGCTGAGAAATACTGGTGTAATCACATGCACATTACATCCTGTACTTAGTATGAGTTTTGTGCGTTATTGTAAAACATATATTCTTACAGATAACTGTAACACATATTTCAGGTTGAATGGATGAGTGACAAGCTGATGAGGTGCTTTGAAGACAAGAGAAACAATCCTTTTCAATTCCGCCATCTCTCCTTGTGTCATAGTCTGTCTGATCTGGCTCGAGTGCCTAGTCCGAAAGTTGTTCTTGCCAGTCAACCTGACTTAGAGTGTGGATTTTCCAGAGATCTTTTCATTCAGTGGTGCCAGGATTCAAAAAACTCTATCATTTTAACATACCGCACCACACCTGGAACATTAGCACGATTTCTGATTGATAATCCGTCTGAAAAAGTTATAGATATTGAGGTAAGAGCTGTCTGTCAAAGTTTGTTATTGTGGGCCATGTGGGGTAATAGGAGCAAAGCTAAACTCAGTTTTCTTTCCATGTACTGGAAATGCTTCTTGTGGCAAAGCGACATCTGAAATCATTATGTGTATGCGTTTAATGAATTGTGGATAAACAAATAAGTCTCATGTTTGGAACTGCAAAATGCTTTTTTGGTGGTGTGACAAAATAAATACTCCATAGAGACAAGCATGATGTTGTTTTTAAATATTTGTGGACAACACTGTCCTTTGTGTTTGTTATAACAGAAACAAATCTGCTTGCATTTGAGGTACAGATCACAATATATGATTAATTATTCTTATTCCAAAATACTCCTATTTTGGATGAGTGGAGAATCATGTCAGATTAGTATAATATATATTCTATCAGAATTAAAAAGTGAAAGTTTGGGAGTTAGAGTACAATGAATGGTTACTTATGCTTTTAAATGATTTTCAATAATGTATGTAACTGTGTCTACTTCTCTGGCAGAGGTTTTTAATTAACAGGTTTACCCTGTGATCGCAGTCATCATTTCAGTCCTGATAATGCAGCTAATTCTAGGTTTGATTGAAAGCATTGAATTAGAGTATTACACTGTTACTACAGTTCAGCAGCCTATACTCTTAATTCGATTAGTCAGAAAGAAAATTTAGCATTGCTTTTTTGCTGTTATGACTCTGCTGTGCTCTTCTGCTTTTGCTGTTGTGACACAAAATTTTAAAAAAGCACTACTCATCATGGGGTATTTGGAGAGAGTTTTTCTGGAGATGCTTTAAGAATTTTTTGTACAGCTAATCAGTTTTAAAAATGCTATCCTGTTAAACTAAGCTCTACTAATCGATAACATCATTGTTATGATGTTGCCATGCAAGGTAGTCAGTGTGTGACATAAAAATTGTACTTGTCCTTGGTTCTTAAATGCAGATATTCTTGCCAGCAGCATGCAGGAAAAGTATTGAAATCGTGTCAGCTACTCACAATAATACTTTAATTCTTTCCGCAGTTGAGAAAACGTGTCAAATTGGAAGGAAAAGAACTTGAAGAGTACTTGGAGAAGGAGAAACTAAAGAAAGAAGCAGCTAAGAAGTTAGAACAGTCTAAAGAGTAAGTGTATTCGCTGTTCTTGCATTCTGCGGTTGTAGTCACAGTTGAGATTTCTGTGTGATCATTCTGCTGCTTCAGTCACTTGCAGGTGTTGGGTGAAAAATGTAATTTTGATAGATTTGTCTGAGGGTGCTGAGGAATTTGGTATGGTTGTCTTCAATCTGTTGCTTCAATAGACCTATTTCATCTACCGTTTGACTGAGAGCTCTTTCTCAGATATATATAAACTGTCCTTGTCCTTGATTAGTGTGATGTCAACTGTTATTTTCCAGTTGGTGTGTTCATGTAATATTAAACTGAAGAAATAAAGTGCTAATTTGTTTTTTTTATAATATCTTCTCAGGGCAGATATTGATTCTAGTGATGAGAGTGATGCTGAAGAGGATATTGATCAGCCAACTGTACATAAGACCAAACATGATTTGATGATGAAAGGTGAAGGTAGCCGGAAAGGAAGCTTCTTCAAACAGGCAAAGAAATCTTATCCAATGTTTCCAGCCCCTGAAGAAAGAATTAAATGGGATGAATATGGCGAGATTATCAAGTATGTGGTGGTAATGCATGTTAACATGTAGCAGCTATGAAGGAATTAACAAATAGACATTAAAAAAATTATAGTTTTGTCTGTTTCACAGCACCGTTGTATAGTCTTTCAGTTGAACAGTTAGGATGGTTTGTGCTAAGTCTCACAAGAGACTTGTGATACAATTGGAGCTCCAGAGTGCTGATCTTTGGCCTATGTTCACACCTCTTTGCTTTTATAAGACACTTCAGGATTTTTCAATTTTATTCTAATGAGGGGGGAAAGACATTGTTCATCCTAGAAAAAAATCTAGTGATACACATGCTACTTACATGAGGAGTACTTGGTGGAAAACCTCACTTTGCTAATGTTTCCCAAGATGTCAGACTTCTGTTTTAAGATCGGAAAGTGGGATTTTCCGAAAGAACTTTCTTCAAATTTGGAAATACTGAAGCAAAGTGTAATAAAATTAGTAAAATGTCTCAGTAGTAATAACATTGTTTGCTTTTTATTTTATGTGGTATGTTGCATTATTTGATGTTACTGTAAGACAATTAAAACAAAATACTTTTCATTCTTTAGACCTGAGGACTTTCTAGTTCCAGAACTTCAAGCAACAGAAGAAGAAAAAAGCAAATTAGAATCCGGTTTGACAAACGGAGAAGAGCCTATGGACCAGGATTTATCAGATGTTCCTACCAAATGCATTTCTGCAACAGAATCCATGGAAATTAAGTGAGTGGCTTTGCCATTCTTGTCAGTTCTAGAGTGGTGGCACAGGTATAGTGCAAACTGGGGAAAAGGCTAATTTTGAGTTAAGGAAGTGAGAAAGGGCTTGCTGCTTCTTTTCTCGCAAACAAAGTTATTTACCAGTATTTCCTTGCAGCATGGTACAAAGTTTTATTGTTCCCCTCTCAAGAAATTGATGACTTCTTTGTCTCTTGGGGAAAAAACAAAAGAGGAAGGACAAATGGTACAATAGTATATCCACACGTGTACCCAAATATATATATCTTTTGTGAAACGGAGGACTTGCTGAAGTGAATCTCAAGATTTGGGTAACTGTGTGTGAGAATTTGGGGAATTTATAGTGTTAAATACATATACATGCTGATATTTCACAAGTCTGTGTTTTACTGATCCATTGTGCTGACACTTGCACTGATGTAGAATACTGTAAAAATATCTTCCCTTAAAAAGTGAACTGTTTTGGAGCACTTGAAGGTTGACTTTTCTAAACTAAAAAAATGTTATTCATTGTTTTTTAATTCAAACCAGAGCCAGAGTTACATACATTGACTATGAAGGACGCTCAGATGGGGACTCAATTAAAAAAATTATTAACCAAATGAAACCAAGACAACTGATCATTGTCCATGGACCTCCTGAGGCAAGTCAGGACCTTGCAGAATGTTGCAGAGCTTTTGGTGGAAAGGATATTAAAGTTTACATGCCAAAACTTCATGAAACTGTAGATGCAACCAGCGAAACTCACATTTACCAGGTAAGGTACTGAAATTTGTTAGTAGTGTAACTGTGAACTGTGGTAGAGCAGTATTGGCAGATGCTGTTTTGTCCCTCTACTATCTGGGAGCAGTAACTGCCTATGCGTATATTTTGGGTTTGTGTGATCAAGACATTAGTAGCTTTTTTGTGACTTCTAGGAAAGCATTCACCTTATGCTTGTTATTCATAAGTGCGTAAAAGCTCAAATATGAGATTAGTATGCTTTTTCATTTGTAGTGGGAATGGCAAGATTCATGTCCATGGGACTATCAGTTTGTTTTACTCAAGTCTAGACAGATTTATAATACCAGTATTTAGAGCACCACTGTACACTTGTAACTTTGGATTCTTTTTGGACTCTGAAGAAGACTCCTTCATACCTAAATAGTTCTTCAAAATGAACACGTTCATTTAGGAATGAGTTATGGTTAACTAAATAAACAGCTATGCCTTTCCCCCTTCAAAAGTTCATGTAATGGTTCTTACAAAGTGCAACATGTTAGCATAGTGTGTTAATATATTGCATTTAATTTTCGTGGTTAAGGGCTAAATAGTGTTTGGGTAATGACGTACAGAAAGACCCAAGAACTCTGTTTAGAGTTTCTGAGGAGGTAATTTGTTATCGCTGGCAGGCGCACAGGGGTTGTACCTCCATAAAATGTGTGCGCCGAAATGCAGGTTTCATCAGGCTATATACACTCCTGTCATACATATGCATAAACAGGAGGGGATATTACAGTGAGGTGTTATCATCCTGTTAGCCAGCCTCCAAGCACTCACGTTCCCCTTTCCCTGGTGAAGGAAATCTGTGTTTCACAGCACATCCCTTCACACAATTCTAACTATCAGCATATCAGTACTTTGTGTGAAGACAATCATTTATGGTCCTGATTCAAATTCTGAGGTGGTTTAGAAGAAAGTCTCTTACATGTTCTTCAGGCCATTAGTTCTTTATCCCTTCTGTCCTTTTAAAGTTGATAGAAAAATGTCAGTAGAATCTTTCAAAGAGGTACTTCAGCTTCTTTCCAGATGAAAATCTGTTACTTTGTAGGAAAGTGGAAAGTTCCAGTTATGCTGAATAACTAGTTTGGACCGTCTTAAACTAGCAGTGTTTCCTGTGTTTGGCTCATTGGTTATTGTTCTTTGTTGCTTGGCTGTTTGCGAATTTCTGTTTTTTAAGCTGTGAGGGTTGCTAGTGTGTCAGAAATGGCATAGTTGTGACTTTTCACAAATCCTTCTCTCAGTAAAATTGGAATTGCTTTGTGTTTAATTCCAGGTTTGGGTGGGTTTTTATACAAAGGGGCAAACCAATCTTCTGCATAGCTTTTAGTTTGTTTTTCTGTTTGAAGCTTGCTGGACAGATTAAGTACACTGGAAACAACAAGTTGGGAAATAATAAATGTGAGTGGGGCATTGGAATTCCAGTGTCTTTTGAGTGGACTGTGCTGCAGATGGATAGTTAGTTGCAATACCCTTCACAGAGCTGCAGACTTGATTCCACTGTGGGGATCATGTGGGTCACCATCTTCAGAGTAGGGCTTTCTTTAATGGGTTAAATTCCTGGAATATACCAGAGGAATTTGGGTAAATCAGTATTTTAGTTACTCTAAAATCTGATCAACATCCCTTCTTACATTAAGATATTAGTTATAATTTTGTTAGAGATCTAGAATTTGGTTCCATAACCCAAGTGCTTATATAGAAATGTCCCAGGTGAGGAACTCAAAGGGTGCAAAAGATTTCTGATGTTGTAAAAGGAATCTATTGCTCTTGCTGTAAGTTCAACTTGTTCGTAGCTGTGTGGGTTCTTTTGTTTTTAAAAAGATAAAAAGATACTAATTGTTGCTGCGTTTTCATTTGAGTACTCACGTGAGGGTTATACAAATTACATTGCCTTGGTGATATCAGTTACCTCCTTCCCCTCTCCAAAAAGGTATGAATTCAACTTATGTGGAGATATAGTGAAGGGAAAATTGTTCTTTGTAAAGCTTGAAGTAAGAACTCTATTTTCTGTCAGTCTAAAAGTACTTCTATTTTTGTGCAACCCAGGTCAGGTTAAAAGATTCTCTTGTCAGCTCCCTTCAGTTCTGTAAAGCCAAGGATGCTGAGCTGGCTTGGATAGATGGTGTTTTGGACATGCGGGTTTCGAAAGTGGATACTGGAGTTATTTTGGAAGAGGGAGAGCTGAGGGAAGATGAAGAATCAGAGATGCAAGTGGATGTGCCTTCTTCAGACTCTAGTGTCATTGCACAACAGAAGGCCATGAAAAGCCTCTTTGGTGACGATGACAAAGAGATGTGCGAGGAGAGCGAGATCATTCCTACTTTGGAACCTCTGCCACCTCATGAGGTACAGAAATTATGCTGATCTTATACTTTTTGAAGAGCTCTATATTTATTTGCCTTTTTCTAGTGTTTCAGAGATTTTTTTGTTTGAACAAAGTTGTACAAACTGGTTTTCTCTTCATCAACCTGGTGCTGGTCTTTGTTCAGATTTTATGCTTTTAAGGATCCATTAACAATGCCTCGCACATAGTGCCATCTATTTATGGAGATAAGAACTTAATTAACGTCTTTTTAAGTACATGCAGATTTAGAAATTAGTTGGTCTTTAGTCACTCTTGAATTTTATGTTTTGTCAATTATGGAAAATACCTAATATACTTGAGATACCAGTCTTCGAAATTTGTGTGTTTGTTCTGTAGTAGTGATTTGAGAGTTCACTCAAATTTTTTTTTTTCTATAAATCAGTCTTCACTCTTAAAGTTCTGTGCATGTGATTAGTATCATTGAATTGTTACCATGTCTTCTAATCCTACAATTAGTTTTTAAGATACTATTGCACAGTCCTAGTCTTCTAGGAGCTAGGTAAATACTGAGACAGCTATGACAGTTGTCATGAATCTGAACACACTTTAGAGAAGTCTATGTACTGATCAGCAGTACATCTTGCTGCGGCCCTGTCTCTCTGCCATAATGTGTCTTGGAAGAGAAGTCTTCAGTGACAGCTTTCCATTTGTCTTCAATATGTGATCAAAAAAGGAAACATTTCCTTTGATGGGTAACTTATAAGGCCTTTCTATCTGCAGGTGAGTAGTAGAGCCCACTTTCTCACTTACAATCCTGTAGTCTAGGCTATACTGCTGCCAACATGATCATAGGATCATAGGATGTTAGGGGTTGGAAGGGACCCAAGAGATCGATTAGATCTTTGGAAAAATGGGAGGTATTAAGTGGCAGAAGTATTAAAATATGTGTTGTTTAAAGGTTCTTGGACATCAGTCTGTGTTTATGAATGAGCCAAGACTGTCTGACTTCAAGCAAGTTCTTTTGCGGGAAGGTATTCAAGCCGAATTTGTAGGAGGAGTGCTTGTATGCAACAATTTGGTGGCTGTTCGCAGGGTAGGTGTCCTTTGTCTTAAACTCTCCGGTAAATAATAGTCTAAGTGAAAATTAATTTCCCCTTAATGTAAAAATAATAAATGGAAACGTCTTTTTGTTTCAGACTGAAACAGGGCGCATTGGATTGGAAGGCTGCCTCTGTCAAGACTTCTATAGGATAAGAGACCTTTTATATGAGCAATACGCTATTGTCTAAGAAAAGTGCTACAAAGATACGTGTACTTGAACTTACGAAGACAGTGCGGATTTCTCCCCAGTTTGACCTTTTTGTAGTTTTCTAATTTATACAGGGAAGGCCTAACTCATAAAGAACAATTAACTCCACTGATCCTGTAAATAACTGGTTACTGTCATTCTTTACAAGTCCATCGGTACATTCCACGTTATTCATTTTCTGTCAACTGCTGATGACTTGCCGTCTCCCACATAGCATCTTGTAAACGGGTGTAGCGGGTTGAAACCAAAAGTGCTTTGCTCCTGGGTTTTCGGCACCAATTTTGTGGTGGGTTCAGGACCACAATTTAAGATAAAAGAAAGGAAGGCAAAGCAGTGAGGTCTCGATGACATCTCGGATAAATTTGCCAGACAATGGATGGCTTAAGGAAACTGCAGAAAGGTTTATTAACAGTATAACTACATACAGAATGGGAGAACAGGTTACGCAAGTCAGTGCACACAAACTAGAAACTGTGTCATAAATGCCATCACACAACCTAAGAAAAATACAATGGGAGATCACTATAGTTTGGGCCCTGGTTGTTCTTCCAGTTTAGAGACCTGGGAAAGAGAGCAGGTCAATCCAGGATGGCCTGAGTGTCTCAGCGCCCACCCCTGCATCCCTCGGTGCAGCAGCAAACAAAGAACCCAGTCTCTGTCTTTCGGATCCAAGGTTTAAGGATTCCCAAGTCCTTCTGCTTTCCTCAGCTAAGCACGAAGGAGCTCTCCCCCAAAACTTAAGCGCTGCCAGTCTTTTCTCAGCAGCAGAAATGACAAACAGCCTCTCCTCCTGCTGACCAAAATGGCGGCGGCGTAGCCATGTGGCCCCGGCCACGTGCAGAATCCAAGACGGAGACTAACCGCATGGCTGCGTGAGCAGGGCCGCACCCCACACACATGGCCAAGAGGGTCTTCCAAAGATCCGATCCAATCCTCTCCTCTCCCTCTCCTGTCTCAGCTGAAGGCTGTCGGGGGGGGGGGGGGGGGGGGGGGGGGGGTCGTGATGGCAGATCTGCACGTGTCTTGCTTCTCCGGTCCGCGACTGCTCCGGGCGGAGGGGCTGTTGCGTCAGGTCCAGGCCGGGCTGGTGGCTTAGGGGCCAGGACCACGCAGTGGCAGGTGCGGGCCGGCAGTGGGGTCGGGCCAGGGCTGCGATGCGGTGGCGGTGGGACCACGGAGGCTTAGGAAGCCGTGCTCGTCTTGGAGCTGCGCTCCTCTCGGAAGCCTGGGCCAGCGGCAGAGCTGCGGTCCTCTCAGAGCCACAGTACTCCCTCCAGGGCCACAGCCCCCAAAGAGAATGAACAAAGGGCATGCTCCAGTTTTTATAGGATGACCTAGCCAGGCCCTTCCGGGGAAGGTTCTTGGGACCTGTGTAACTGGGGACAAGTCCCCCAGGACAGACCTTTCTGGGGAAGGTTCCAGGACAATGTCACCTCCCCCAGGAGAGGTAACTGAGGGAAGGGTTCCTCTTGAAAGTAACACAACTTTTCGTTCTTCATGAAAGTACAACCTCAGCACACCTAAAAATTCTGGTAATTTTCAAACTGCAGCAATGTGGTTGACTGTGAACTCTTCTCAGGAAAGGTTCAGTTTTCCATTATACTGATAGCCAGAACTTTGTAGAAGTGCTCAGTTTTTGCAGCTCTTTCATGGCAATGTTCTGTAAATCTGTGTGATGCTGGATGGTTTTGCTGAATAGTAGTATATTGCTATTGTTGCTGATAGGAATATGATAGGAGTTAGCCGAGTGGTAGGACTATGGAGAGCTCTGTTGGTGGACAGTTGTGGTGGTGAGACAGATGATTGGGAGTACAGGATATCTGTCTAAGGAAGTTCACAGGCTATACCTGTGCTGGAGGGCAGATGTGCTCCTTGCCTATGCCTAAGCAGCATGGAGCAGAAGCAAATTGGAAGTGATTTTACATAGTCTGCTGTCTGTTGTCTGACAGAGTATTGTTTGATTTGGGGTTTTTTTGTTCTTGTTAACCGATTTGCTTTAGACAATAATAGAACTTCTCTGTAACTTTCACAGTTACTGCGCTGGTTCTTTGTATCTGAAATGGGATTACTTTTGCCTTACCCCCACAAAATGCTGCATTTTCTGGCCTTTGCATTTTATTTTTTAGCTGTAAAATAATTGACATGCAGTCCTGTTTCTTTTTGCTCTGTTGCTCTTGAGGGCAGGAAAGTTAAGTCAAACGGTACTTAATATGATTTAAAAATATTTCCTTAAACAGGTCTTTGGTAACCTCAGCTAAGAGGAGCCCAAATAAGCGTGGAAAGGCATAAACTTGCCTTCCCCCATCTCCCCAAGTCTACAGTATTTGTGGGTAAATCTAACTTTTGTAGTCTCTTCTTTCTGAGTCAGAGTAGTCAAATATGAAGACATGATTCAAAAGATTAAGGGAATGTAGTAGCAGAACTATTTAATAATAAAAAAATGATTGTAGAGTTACTCTGAAGTTAAATCATTTTGTGGGTGACAATCTTAACTATTGTACTTTCACGGTATGCAGTGTGAAGCTGAAAATATTCTGAACCCTCTTCTGAAAAATATTTAGCCTTTACCAAATACACCTTTCAGAATAAGCTGTTAATGGAGAGGTGATAGTGCTGTATTCACTCAGTCACAGTCTGGTGAAAGCGTTTGTGATTTACTTGCTGCTGAAACTAGCTTGAAGTGTACGAGTTCTGCAATATCTGTGCTAGCTTCGAATTGCAGTCAAAACCTTAATTTGGAATAAACAAACAAGGAGACACCCTGCCTGCCCCCTCAATCTAAGTAATTGCTATAGATGATTGTACCCAGAAACACTTGTGCAGAATCAAGATTTGTTTGGTGAGGTATTACATGTATTAATAAATTTCTGTTAGGAGAGGAGAGAGTATTGCCTGGGGAAATAAAACCTTAAACTGTTAAATCTTTGGCAACCCTGGCAAAAGAAATCTTCCCGTAAGGATCTCGGCGTTGCACAATATTGTTTCGTGGCTTTTACAGATGTTTTTGTCATTCTGAAAAGGTAGTGCTGGGGAGGATGATCTGGGTCAAATCTGATCAATATATCCACTGCACAGTCTTTCAGGTCTTGATCTGAAAACCATATGCAGAACTGGTGGTATAATGGGATCATGAAACTAGATCAAGAGTCTTTAAAATTGTCTGAAGTTTTTAAAAATACTTTAAACGGTCTGAAGTAAAATCTTCTTTGATGCTCTTTCTGATGGGACAAGATAGATGACACACAGATAAAAGTCTCCATCACTAGGATTCATTCTGTAAATGAGTCTTGTGTGTGGCGTGTTTCCTGCAAGCACAGGGCAGGGTAGCTAGCCAAAGTTGATGTGAGTAGTATTCTGCTTAAAAAGGAATACTCTTACTCCTTCCAGTAAAGTATAATAGCAGAAGCTTTTGTAGTAAGTCATTTGCCATGAAATTGGCCAGTGGGGCAAATACTTCACTGAATGTTTTGGGTGGTCTCAAATTGTATCCTCCTTGCCCGATAAGCCCCAATGTTGTGTACTGTTAGTGTACATCATTCTGCTGGACCAGTATTAACCAAGGGATGAATGCATTGTTTTGGACAAATCCAGATTAATTACAGTAATAACTTTCTAAATTCCTTGTCCTAAAGCATGTCTCAGTGTTTCTGGCAGAGAAGTTCTCAAGAATTGCTCACCATGATAGAAGAGGAATACAGAAGTAGTGTTTAAAGCATTAACGAGTATGTTTTCATATGTATAGTGAGAATGTGGAAGGTTGGTAAATACAGGAGATAAAGATCAGGGAGAACTGATACTTCCATGCAGTGCGCTTCAAATGTTATTCTCTTTGATAGGTTCTGGATTACTATCGTGATAGGAAGTGAAATCAACTGTGTTTTTGATTAGAACGAACTTTAAATAAGCCATGTAACTGTTTTCCAGAAAAATAATGATCCATAGTACCCTGGAGTTATCAAGTAAGCTCAGTGTATGAGCTCTGAGCAGTAATAACCTGCCTGTTGTTGCATAATCCTCTTAGGTGATGCAAGCTGGATCTGTGGTTCGCCAGCAGAATGATAATGAGCTAAGCATCTGTCAAAAAGTGCAATTTGTAGCTGCAACCTGGTATTCACAAATTTTCATAACGGGCAGATTATTTCACTTGTGGAGGCTTCTGTATTTGTCATCTTCATTGCAGCTTTTCTCAAGTGCTCAAAACCTCTCTAAAAGGCATTTTTGACAAATGGTCTTAGAGAAATCTGCAGTTATAGTAATTGCAGTTAGAAAAGCAAGAACCCAGCCAAACAAGCAACAGACTTTCTGTCCAACTCAGCCTAAGGCTGCTGCTGGGTTTTGAACAGCTGACTTTGGAAAGTTACATAGGGAAATTAATGGAAGGGTTCATAATGTGTTAGAGGCTGTGGTGTCCTCCCTGGTATTTAAGATGTAGAAAGTAAAGCAGAATATTTAATGCTGAATAACAATACCAGAACTTTAGCAGTCAGTAGCTATTCCATCTCCAATGTATCAAGGCTTTTTTTTAGATACAACTGCTACTATTTCAGTTTATAGGAATGATTTGGGTGTCTGTTATGAAGAAAGCAGTGCAACTGTTCAAGCACACTTGGAGTGATGAGTTCCTCAAACTGGTGATTTCATTGATACCTTCTTAGAGTTGTGACTTAACTGTTGCCTTGTCTGCAAGGACTCTGTTTTAGTTGTCTCATCAGTTCTGCACAATCATGAGGAGTGGCTGACACGCCAGCAGGCTGTGATGCCATTCAGCGGGACCTGGACAGGCTGGAGAGCTGGGCAAGGAAAAATTTGATGACATTTAACAAGGGCAAGTGTAGAGTCTTGCATCTAGGCAAGAACAACCCCATGTATCAGTACAGGTTGGGGACCGACCTGTTGGAGAGCAGTGTAGGAGAAAGGGACCTGGGGGTCCTGGTGAAGAGCAGGATGACCATGAGACAGCAATGTGTCCTTGTGGCCAAGAATGCCAACAGCATCTTAGGGTTGATCAGAATGGGGGTGGTTAGCAGATCGAGAGAGGTTCTCCTCCCCCTCTATTCTGCCCTGGTGAGGCCGCATCTGGAATCTTGTGTCCAGTTCTGGGCCCCTCATTTCAAGAAGGATATGGAGCTGTTGGAGAGAGTCCAGCGCAGAGTCACGAAGATGATAGCGTGGAACGCCTTCCTCGTGAGGAAAGGCTGAGGGAGCTGGATCTCTTTAGCTTGGAGAAGAGGAGACTGAGAGGTAACCGCCTTAATATTTATAAGTATGTGTAGGATGAGTGTCAGGAGGATGGAGCCAGGCTCTTCTTAGTGTCATTTAATGATAGGACTAGTGGCAATGGGTGTAAGCTGGAACACAGGAAGTTCCACATCAGTATGAGAGAGAACCTCTTCCCAGTGAGGGTGACAGAGCACTGGAACAGTGAAGACATTTACAACTTGCCTGGACATGTTCCTGTGCCACTTGGTTGAGTTGATCCTTCTGTGGCAGGGGGATTGGACTAGATGATCTTTTAAGGTCCCTTCCAATCCCTAATGTTCTGTGGTGACATGGAGCAGAGTCATTTACCAGACGGATCTTCAGCTGTGTAAATGGAACGAGAAGTCTAATTTGGCGTAAGCTAGCTTAAGTCACTGAGAACAAGTTCCTGCCAAGGAGAAATTACTAATAGGTTAGAAGTTGGAAGCTAGCCTGTGTTTGGGGTTGTGTGATGTCACAGTTTTATGTAAAACCATTGTCGTTCATCAGAACTGGAGAAACTACTGCTTTTTCTCCAGACCTTTATCTTTCTGTGAAAGAATGGTTGGCTTCTGAAGTGTCTGGCCAGGTATCAGTGGTGACACTTACCTTCAGGTAAATTTTACATTAGTTACTTCGAAGCTTGTTTGCTTTTTTGCCTCTCTCAAATCCGTTGGATAGGTTCATAGTGTGCTCGCTTCAGCTGTTACTACCTGTGCTTCTCAGAAGTCATTCTTAAAGGGAGCAGGTAATATGTCTTCATTTTGTACAGAAAAATGGTATGGCATGATTTGGGAAGATCACTGAATGAAAAAACTTGTAGCTAGCTAGAACTTAGTAATCACTGACAGTCAATAGGGCTATCAGCCATTTAATTTCTGTGTCTGCTACCATGCAGCAGTAGAACGGAGCTGGTTTGGAATGCTTTCTGATGGGCCAAAGAACTGTTAAAACAAAGAACTGGTAAAAATACCAAACCCATGTTTAGCTACCTGGCCTTTTGGCATATGCTGCAAGATGTGAACCTGGGAATGTTCTTGTGGTGTGGATTACAGCAAAACGTGGGAGATGGGGCATAGGATGACGCTGCCACCTGTTCTGCAGCTTTACCGTATGCCTGCAGCAACAGTCAGAGCTGCTCCGAGTAGTTCATTGTATTAGGACAGTATCGCTGCATCGTCTGTTGTTTGCAGGGACCTTGTGTAGCTGCTGTGTGGAAGAATCTCTGAGCACGATGTGATCAATATTTCATGAACTGTTTGCAGGTGCACTGCAATCTGTAGTAATGAACTATCCTTAAAAACCATCAGGGCCTTTTTTTTTTTTGCCATTTTTGAGCTCCCGAAGGAGTTGCACAGCTGGCCAAGCATATTGTATGTCACCACGCCAGACTTGGCATTTGAAAGCCTGCCAGACTGCTTTGTGCCGTTGCGCTAGCCGAGGATCAGCAGTGCGCAGCAGCACGAAGACAGTAAGCATATTATTTTTCGCCTGTTACGGGATCACAGGAGTCCACGCTACAGTTACCGAGTCCAGTCTACTACCTGAACCTGACAGGGACTGGACTTGTGTTGCGTTACCTCGTGGCCGTGTTAGCCCTCATGCTGCAGGAATCTGTACAGAAGTCAGGTTGATCTGTTGTGGCAAACTTTCTCGTAGTATCAAAATTTGGAGCCACTCTGTATAGCATGCTTTTCATGTTTTACGTGATTTTTATTACCCTTCAGCATTTCTTTCGTAATCTCCCTGATTTTACTAATGCACAATATTGCAAATGCAGTATAAAACTAGTCAACAGACTTCAAATCATTTGTCTGTCTCTAAACCTCTTATGCTGATTAAAAGTGTTAAGGCTATTAGTATTTTTTTTATATAACTGGGTCTAAATTTAGTTTCTGTCGCAGTCAAAAACCACCGGTATTGCAAAGCACAGTCCTGATCTGCCTCCTCTTGGAGTCAGTGGCAGCAGTTGGTCGGGCCAGCTTTTGCATTTCTGACCTGAGTAGTTAGATTGTGTTTGTAATAGAAATTCAGTAGCCATCTTTTTTTTTCCTTATAGTTCTGACTTGCTCTTTCAGAAATGTCAAAATACTGCTTTTGTTCTTGTGTGAAATGTGACTTTAATTCCTTTTGGAGATTTTTTTCGTTACTTGTTCACTCCCTACAATGTGATTTGAGTAGTCCATAGCCTACTGCTCCATTGGTTGGGAGGAGGGGATTGCTGGCATTTTAACTTGCATTCAACTCTTTGGGATTTTGTATAGAGAGGCAAAAAGAAGGCTGCAGTAGATAGTGAAGGATGTCATCAGCGTTGTGTTCGAGGAACCTATTGGAAAGCTTGAACATTCAATTAACAGCCTTGCTGCTATTTGTGTAGGAAAATGAGTGCCTCTAAGCCATAGAAATGGGATGGACAGAAATGAGTGATTTGCATGAATATTCTCCTTAGTATACAGAATTCATTTTTCTGATGTGTGTGTGTGCATGATCTCAGAACCAGCAAGAGACTTCCTTCTGTGAGCTGTGTGTATAGGAGTCAATAGTTAGCTATCTACAGAACTTGGTTGCTTCACACTTGTGTGATTTTACTCCTACTTGTTCAGCTGAAAACAAAGATATTGCTTCCATGTTGCAGTTTTTTCTCGGCTCTGTGAATGGAATTTTCCTTTGCTTGTCAGAACATGTGCTCTAACAATTTTGAAATTGTTCTAAAATAACCCTTCTAGCTACATGAGAAATACTTTAAAGTTGAGCTGCCTGAAGATACTAGCCACCTCCTTGTGAATGGGGAAGATGTGCCTTGGTGTTCTTGATTTGGAAATAAGGTGCAGATGGAGTGAAGAAAGAGCATTAAGCAATGTGGAAGATAAAGAGTAATACCCAAAACTGTGGTGACTTTTCTAGATGTTGCTCTTTTGCTCAAAGGTTATGGGTGTCTTGTCAACTGTTCCACCTAGAATTAGGCATGAGTTTGATTTGAGAGGGGAACTGCAGAGTTTTTGCTTGCAGGTCTTGCAGTGTTTGGAAGCTTATCCATGTCAGAAGAAAAGAATGGTGTATGTTCTTCAGAATAAGATCAGATTAGGATGATGAAGAGCATCGGAAAGAGTTCCTTATTTATGGGTCACACAGTAGGGTTTGCAGGTCTGGGTGGTTGGGCTTCTTTGATTTATAGTTCAGGTTGTGGCTAAGGGCAGAGTTAGGGGCACCAGGGCTACAAATCTAAAGTTTGTATGGATTCTCACGGTTAGAGAAGCTAGAATGACACTTGGTAATACCACTGGACTGGAGCACTGACGGCAGATCAGCTGGTGTTGGGTTGGCACCAACAACAAGAATTTAAAAGGTATTTTCTTGTCTGCTCACACACCTGTAAAACATGCAGCGCTCCATTGGGCCGAAGGCTTTGAATGCAAAGCTTTGCATGACTTTGTGGACTAAATATTCCTTGTGCTCTTTGTTTCATTGTGCTGATAGTACCTTTCTGCCTCTCGTTAATTCAATCGTATGCGATGCGATAGCTAACAAATTTGTACAGAGTCCAGAGCTAAAAGCAGTTATACAGCT
Source organism: Rhinopomastus cyanomelas (assembly GCA_013400115.1). Taxonomy (NCBI): domain Eukaryota; kingdom Metazoa; phylum Chordata; class Aves; order Bucerotiformes; family Rhinopomastidae; genus Rhinopomastus; species Rhinopomastus cyanomelas. Next base: position 511,341 of record VXBP01004728.1, read on the forward strand.
GGGCTTCTAAATACTAAAAAAATCCTAGAATTCAGCGACTTTTCATTGAAATTGACTTTTTAATTCCTTGAGTTTTCTGTAATTGCTTAAAGCAATGCCTGTTTCCTAAATGTAGAGTTCTGTAAGCCTTGATTTCTCACTGCAAGTGCTTTTTCACATCTTCTGTGTGTTGTGGCTCTAAAAGGGCAGATACATTAAAGGCTTTGAACAGGATACTTCACTTTAAAAGTCTGCTGCTCAGTGATGTATGTTCAAGTGTAAAAGTTCTCTGCTCTCAGCACTGCAGCCCACTCTTAGAGCACACAGCTTTGGCTTCCTCTCCGTGATTGATGAGAACTGCTGAAGTACAGCATTACTTATGTTATTTTGAAAACTGTCAAGTCAACTCCTTGGCTTTGACTTCAAGCTCTCTTCTCATTGTCTAGCAAATTGTAGTCCTGGAGTTGGTAATGAGCTTAAGAGTCTGTGCAAGCAGCTGAGATTTAGCTGGCTAGGCACCTTGAACGTCTAGTTGGATTGCACATCTGTCTATGCTGACAAAACTCTGCCTCAGGGAAGACAAGGAGTAAAGATGCCATTGTTGAAGGCAGCAGTTTAGCACTCAGTTGTGTAATACTTCTGTGGAATATGCCTAACAGTTACTTTGTGGATCTTCAGATTCATTATTTATAATACTCCACTTTAACATAACTATCTCCTCAACCACAGGACCCTTTTCTTTCCCTGTTCTTCCACTCTGGTCAGCTGGTGTGTGTGGGGAGCAGTTTCTCCTTTGCTAACACCAGCTATGTCATTGAGGTGAACAGGAACCCAGTGTTCCTATGCTGCCTGTGGAAACAAGGATGTTTCTCACAGTGTGAGAACCTGAGCTCCTCCCTCAGCATCTGCTGGGTTTGTTTATTTCTTCACAGAATCACAGAATTGGAAGAGACCTGGAAAGACCATCTAGTTCAATCCTCCTGCCAGAGCAGGGTCTTCTGTACACTTGTGGATGGTTTTCTTAATGCCTCTTTTTTAACGAGGGAGCACTAAGCTCAAGAGAAAAGAATATATTAAAGCAGTGTACTTGAATTTCTTACTGCAGTTCACAGTTGTGTAAATTCTGGTGCTTTCAATTACCTCAGTGGCTCCTTTGGGATGCTCAGCAGCTCTGCTCTTTGTCTTTTATGTAAACCCTTCTACTCAACCAACACTGCTTTGTTGTTTCCACTTTTCTTGTGCTTTTCAGCTTGTGGAAGTGGCAGTTCTGAAACCAAGCCTGAATTAGGATGTAGTCTGATTAGCTCAGAAAGCTTAGGGGTTGCCTTCTAACACTGGTGCTTTATTGACTTTTTGAGAGGGGATTCAGTGTTCTTTGGGCACGCAGAGATGCCTGTATGGGACAGGGCTGATCCTGATTTGAATTCTTCAGTCAGAAAGTTAGGCTAATGCCTGCTGCTTGCCTCTGCATTGCATTTGTTCTTTAATCTTGCTGTTTGATTAAACTAGTGCAGTTTATGGAATAATCTCGTCACTAAGTCTGTAGAAGTTTTAAAGACTGTCATGCAGTGTTGGAGCCATGAATTCACTTGTGTGCTAGAGGCATGTGACTGAGGCAAAACCGTGCCTCATTTTCCGTGACTTCTGGTGAAACGTGGAGTGCAGAACTGTTAAAACCAACACTGTTTTTTCAGAACATTTGGAATTGGAAGGGACCCCGAAAGATCATGTAGTCCAATCCCCCTGCCACAGCAGTGATAATATAGAATCTCCTTGCTATCTTGAATGACAATATATTGAGTTTCTAGATTTTGTTGGGTGCAGCTGTAGTAATAACTCATTTCAGAATCCTCTTTGCAACTTACTACAGCATGTCATTAAAGAATGTTGTAGAAGGCATTGTAGGGCAGACACAATAAGTACATCTTGCTGCAGTCACATGAAAGAAACCCAAGAATTCCACTGCAGACAACTCCTCTGCGCTTTTACTGTGTTTGGAAAGAAAACCCGGTGTAAATGACTGCAAGTCCCAAAGGAGAAAGGTGGTTGTGATACCAACTACACAGCTGGCCAGAAATAAAAGCTGCTGTGGTTGATACTAGTGAAAACTCATTCTTTGCCGTAAAACTCCACTCCTTTGTCCCCTTGCCGTGTCTGGGTGTGGGGTCCTGCCTGCTCTGTTCATCTCGGTTCCAGGCTGGGTGCTGTGCTGCATCCAGCAGCGTTATGGACAGGCTGCTCTTGCAGCTCAGGCCACTTGTTGTGTCTCAGCGGTGTTCTGAGGCTGAAGCTTTGAAGGCTGAGGTAGAACAGTGATGGTACAACCCAGGGTGGTCATAAAGAAGCTGCTTTGGGAAAGTGGGAGGTACGTGTGTCTGCGTGCCCAAAATAAAGTTGTGTTCAAGTAAAGTACATTATTAGAACCAGTGACAAGTTTGTGTTTGAAACTGCAGTCTATGAACAAACTGCTGCTCCATGATCATCTTCATATAACTCAAAAGGCCCCACTTCTGATACCCCACATGAGGATAATTTTCTTTTTTTAACTCCTCTTTGTACAGATATTTGAAAACAACTGCAGAAAATGTTTACTTTCAGTATGTGCGTTTTACATGTGAATTCCTCAGTAGGTTTTTACAGCTTCTGAAGCAAAAGCAGCTCCAGAAAGGAATCTTAACTGAGCAGTTTAAGTAGCAAAACTGGTCTGCTGTTGCTGTGTATGCTAAACCAAGTAAGTCTTCTATATGTCCCATCTATTATATATCCTATCTATCCCAAATCTAGATCAGATAAAACAAATGTAAATCACAAGAGGACTTTTTCACAATTTAATGGGAAAGATTTGTCAAGTATTAATGCTGTTCTACTCTAATATTATTTGAATATTTTGACTTACTTGATGGTGTAACAGCAACGGTAGACAAAGTACCCTTTTTTTAAGCTGTGTGGTGCAGAGTAGCTGTGGTGGTAGTAGTGTGATTATGGGTCCTTGTCTGGATTCCCCTGCATCCCATCTGGGTCACCACCAATGTGATGGGTTAGAGACCTCAACTACATTTTAACCAGGACCTTAAGTGTCAGACACAAAGGGAGGGATTAACAAAACCCCTCATGGATCTGCAGGCAATGAAACAACTGACTCAGTTTATAGAAGAAAGGTATCGAGACATTTTAATTCATCCCACCCACCACACATCAGAAGCAACCTCACACAAGATACAGACACAGACAGATGGAATTGTATCACAGTGCTCCTACACTGGACTGAGATAAAAATGCCCAGAACATCCTTTGCAGACAGTTCCTGCTTCTCTCTGAAATCACAGCAATTGTCCAGCTTCAGTCTCAATCTTCATAAATCTTCAAAGTTCAGAATTTTTAGTGTCTCCAGGTCCAGGCAACTCTTCCCACTTGTTATCACTCCTCAAGTTGAAGAAAATTTATAACATTTTCAGGAGTGATAAAATTTTCAGAAGCAACAACATTCTTTCTCAGCAGCAGCAATGCAGCTCTCAACAAAATGGAGAGAAGTGAAGAAGGTGGCAGAAGTCACTGAAGACAGGAGAAGGGTGTGAGAGGGCAGAAACTTTTCAACTTTTTAAACCTGAACTTTAAACTTTTCTGCAGAAAACACACAAGTAAAAGCTGAGCAGAATCTGTAAGTTTAAAAGCCTAACAGCAGTGAGTTGCTGCCTCTCACCACATTGTGGGCTGCAGGCTGCCCAGTGCTAGTACCAGCTGCCTCTGTCTAGTGCAGGCAGCCTAAAGCCGTCAGCGCTGACATGCAGGAGCAAGAGCAGCAGCCATGAGAGGCCAGAGACCCCATGGTGGGAGGATGGCTTTTTTTCAAAGGAGAAGAAAAGGAGACCAGCACCAGAGAAGGTGACCACAATGGAGGGATAGTGGCTGTGGGTGGACCACTGGGTTGAAGACACACAGATTGGTGTGGCAATAGAAATTCATTAAGAAGGAAAGAGCAGCAGGTAAGACCATAACAGTGCTGTCCTGAACACCTGCCCTGTCCCTCACCTGGATGGGGAGCTGTGACCATAACTGTGGTGACCCAATAGAAGATTAAACTAGAAAGGGGGGGAGAGCTGTTCATGGTTGTGTTTATGCTTCCTCCCTTCAGTGATCAGCAGTTGGTGTAATTAGCATTCACTGGCAATAAAATACACTGGGAAAATATCCTTGAGTCCCCAGGCAGTTCTGTCTGTGACTGCCACCCTGAGAGGGTCCACCGCATGCTCGTGTGAGTGTTCACAGTGGTGCCAGCAGTTAGCGATGCGCAGAGGTCACCAAACATGGCAGTTTCTGAAAGGCGTGTGCGGCGTGTGATTTCTTGCCTGGTAAGTAAATTACGTGGGATGAGGAATTTCTTGGAACTGATCTTCTGTTGGTTTAGTCGTGGTGCCTGCAGTGCAGTTGGGCAAGCATGAGCCCGCTAGCGTCAAAGCAGCAGATACCCTCGTCGTTTGGGAGCAGACACGAGCAAAGTGTGAGCTGCGGCCGTATGTGGAGCAAACGTCTTGGTGGTGTCAGTCGTGACTTTCTTTTTGCTCTCAGTGAGCTGATCACTGCACTGTGTGCTCAGGGGGAGCCATATGGAGACATGCTGGCTGGGCCACGCTGTTAAAATGAAGCACTGAAAGCTGAGAGGTGGTGCTGGAGTTCTGAGAGGCTTGAAAGTTCTGATGGAGCAGCAAGAGAGATTTCTTGTTTTCGCCGGTTAGTTGCAGCCTCAGACACAAGGGGTCTGCATGACACTTGGCCCTCCTCTCTCCTTTGAACTGCATTGCCCACTGTATTGCTGAGCAGGGCAGCATGTCTGGGTACACACCTCTTGCATTTTTGAATCGTGCCAGTGTTTGGTGTTCATTGTATTATGTGCTAGGCTCAAGCCTGTTGGACAAGGGGAGACAGTATGTTTGCGTGGGGTGGCAGGTGTTGCTTTGGCTGCTGGAAAACCTAGGGAGATTGCAAGGTGAGATGGTGCTGGCTGTGACGGGATCCCTCCACCCCTGGTCTCAACAAACCTCTCTGAGATCTTTTCACGCAGAGCAGCCACATCAGTTCTAGCAATTTGCTGAAGAAAAGGAAGAATCCCACATGGTCCCATAGGAAGAGTCGTATGTCCTCATATTGGTTGTGAACTGCAGGTTTTGATGAGAACCTACAGATGCTTCTGTCTGTTGCTACAACTGATGCTTTAAACCAGCTAGTCTAGGAGGCTGAGGCTGGGTCCTCTGGCCAAAAGCTTTCCTAACTTTCTGGATACATTTTCCATCTTCTGAGTTTCCTGTTCTGCTAAAATTCTGATTTGAGGCAAGGTAACTTTTTAAGACTAGTTGTCTACAACCATAAAGGTGATGGTGCATGCTGCTGTGAGTACCAGTGTGGCCAGCTGTCAGTCACTGGGTATGTCCCACCGTGACACTAAAGTTGCGTGTGATGAAGAGGCCTGAGTGGACATCAGCTTTAATGAGTGCAGGAGCTGCTGGCGACGGTGGGTTAGTACTGAGATAAATGGGTTGTACTGACAGAGGGACCTGTTGCTTCTGCATTTTGTGTTGGCAAGACAGGAACGAAGTGCAAGTCAGGATTTAATCCAGTTTTCATGATCTGGAGCTGGTCAACTTCATTTTTATCTTGGGGTTTGATCTGAGCTCACATGGTCTTGGGTTGTTGGAAGTGTCAGTGTTGTTTTAAGTGCTGAACAGGCCAAGAAACAGGGTCTGGACTGAAGAAAGAGCAGAATTTGTTTGTTTTGGTGGGTTTTCTCTACTTTGGTTTTCTTTCCTTTTATTAAATGTACATTGACAAGCTTGCAGCCTCAAAGTTCCTTCTGGGATACGTCCTAAGTAAGTTTGGATAGAAACTGGGGGAAATAAGAAGATAGAAACTGGGGGAAATAAGCTGCACGTATACTTCATTTCCTTGACCAACTCTCATGTAAATAAAACGTGAGTAAGAGATGCTGTTAGACAGCACGTGACTCTTTAAATCTCAGAGCTCCAGGAATGTTCTGAGATGCACTGTTCTGACACTTGTCTGTCCTAGACTCCAGTGGTCAGCAGCGAGTTACGGGTACTCATGGAGTAGTGTAGGGCTGGTGGATTGTTGGGGTATATTAAGTTGTGTGTTTACAGCCTTCATAACCCGTGACAGTGCAGCATAAATGCGTCTGCTCGTCATTGTCGCAAAATTACACGGCGAAAATTAGCCTGAGCAAAGTGATTGTAGTGATGGGATACAAATGTCTGGGGTTCCTCAGCATGTAAGTAGACTGTTTTCTCCCTTCGTTTGTTTGCTTGGTTTTTTTTCCCTTGTGACTTTTAAGATGAGATGTAAATTTTGACAGAGCTATTAGACCTCAGTACAGTGGCTGTGAAGTGAATAATTTGCTGGTGACCCATATGGATGAGTTACAGTGAGACTATAACTGACTATTACAGACTGCAACTTGCTCCTATTTGCCCTGTCACAGCAGGGAATTAAGTTAGGTTTGATGAGTAAGTTTGAGGGAATAGCCTCTAACAGGTACCAGTCTAGGCTGGGGACTGACCTTTTAGAGAGTAGTGTAGGAGAGAGGGACCTGGGGGTCCTGGTGGCCAGCAGGATGACTATGAGCCAGCAATGTGCTCTTGTGGCCAAGAGGGCCAACAGCATCCTGGGGTGGTTAGCAGATCAAGAGAGGTTCTTCTCCCCCTCTACTCTGCCCTGGTGAGACCACATCTGGAGTATTGCGTCCAGTTGTGGGCTCCTCAGTTCAAGAAGGATGTGGAGCTGCTGGAGAGTGTCCAGCGTAGGGCAACAAAGATGACGGAGGAGGTGCAGCACCTCCCTTACAAGGAGAGGCTGAGGGAGCTGGGTCTCTTTAGCTTGGAGGAGACTGAGGGGTGACCTCATTAATGTCTACAAATATTTGAGGGGTGGGTGTCGGGAGGATGGAGCCGGGCTATTCTCAGTGTCATGTAGTGATAGGAAAAGGGGCAATGGGTGTAAGCTGGAACACAGGAGGTTCCACGTCAACCTGAGAAGAAACTTCTTCACAGTGAGGGTGATGGAGTGCTGGAACAGGCTGCCCAGGGTGGTTGTGGAGTCTCCTTCACTGGAGATGTTCAAGGCCCGTCTGGATGTGTTCCTGTGTGACTTGGTCTAGGTGATCCTGCTGTGTCGGGGGATTGGACTAGATGATCTTTCGAGGTCCCTTCCAATCCATAATGATTCTATGATTCTAACAAAGCAGTCATCTCGCTGCAACTCTGGATACACAGACAGATCACTAACTCGTGGCTGGAGCCAAGCATGTAGATGAGATGAACAATTATAAGAACTGAGATTAACTTATTTCCCTGATAAACTTGTATGTGATGGCTCCTCTGCTATCATCACATCAATTGTCCTTTGGTGTGTGAAAGTACTTTTTTGCAGATGAGTCTGGGTTTTCTCTTGAAGTGGTAGCAGAAGCTTGCGGAGGGCACAGAAAAGTCACCTACCCAAACTTTCTTCAGATTTGCAATCAGAGGCGTCAAGACAGTCACAGGGGGTACTGATGTTGGGCATTTCTTCAGAAGAAATTAAACACCTGGTTTTTTTAACCCCAAGGGAATAAGGGAAATTGTTAGGAAGAAAGGAATAATGCAAAATGGAAGGCAGCCATGCAGTGTGCAGGGAGGGGACCTAACTGATTGCAGTGGGAAATGAAGAAGTCTCTTCTTTTGATTTGACTCACTCCAGACTGTTTTTCTCAAGTTGTCACTTGCCTGTGTGTCTGTTAGATTAACTGGCATCTGCTTCGTGTTGCTGCAGCAGTGTGCCTGAACATACGGAGTGAAGCGTTTGGTAGATCACGTTTTCCTGGTTCCCCTGGTGTGAGGTCTCCATGGGATCATCCCATACAAACGCAAGAGCGCTGCTGTGACAAAGAAAAGCAGAGCTCTTGAAATCAAACGAAGCTCACGTGTCGTTATAAAACCCACACAGAGGTGGAAAATGAGAGCAAATTAGCAAATGGCATCGTTTGTCTCTCTGGGATTGTCGCTTAGTGTCTGCTCTCTGTTAATACCAAGCGTGTTGGGAGGTTTGGCTGTCAACAAAGCTTTACCATTTGGCCCTTAGAAATAAAACACCGCGTGATTCCGTGCGCCTCTCCTGGAGACAACAGTTCTCCAAATCCTGGTGTACTTTGACCAGCAGGTAAGCACCTGCTGCAAGGGTGCGCTCACCGTGGAGCCACAGAACCGTTTAGGTTGGAGAAGATCTTTAAGATCCAGTCCAACCATTAACCAAATAGGAACAAGCCCCTCTCTTATGATCAGGCCAATGCCCAGCCAGTCTGAGAACTAGGTACCATCTCCCTGCCCCGTTCTTCATCACCGAGCATGACATCCTGTGGCATGGAATGTCCTTCTGGCCAATTTCAGTCAGCTGTCCAAGCCGTGTTCCCTCCCAAATCCTTGTCCAGCCCCCATCCTGTCTGCTTGGGGAGGCAGAGTGACAGACACAGCTCTGCTGCGCAAGCACGGCTCAGCAGCAGCCAAACCCACTGGGGCATTGCTGACACAGGTTTGGTCACAGGCTAGAAACACAGCAGGGCATGGTCCACTCTGGAGAACGCCAGTCCAGCAGGTCTGGTACACGACACCTTTCCAAAGGAAACCTTGGTAGACAAATTAGGTGCTGCTGATTGGTGAGGAGATGACCATTTCTGGCGCTCTGAAGCGAGGCAAAATCAGGTTGGTCCGGAAACAGGTGACGCACCAAAAAACACCTAAAAATTTAAGTAAATCACCTAAACTTAGGTTAGAAGTTTCACGATATTTTTTGTAATTGTCATTTCTCACCTCCACCCCCCAACCCTCCTGCAAATGTATAACAATTTGGGGGAAATAGCTCACAAAACAACCTTAATCAAATGCCACGATGATTTATAGGAGACTTTGTGACGTTGTTCCAAGAATAAACTCCCGAGGTGAGGTACCATATGAGCACTGGGAAGAGAGAAGGATGACTCGTCTCTTTGTTGCTTAGAAGTTAGAGCTGAGCAGGAGGCAAAATGAAAAAGGAAGGTGAGAGAAAGGGAAAAGGGCTTTTCTGATTAAATCTTACTAAATTTTCTGGAAGTGTGACAAGTGTGACCTGGTGTCTGTAGGGAGCAGAAGATAAGACTGACTGGGAGATCGCATATGAATTTTCATCCGAAGGTGGCACTAAGCTTTTGCAGTTGGAGTTTTTGTTAAGAGATGGGAAACACAGATACCAAGAAGCCCTCGACTAATCCAATGCTTACTATTAATCCCAAACAAACCGTCATTAGCGTGTGGTTTTATCCTGCTTAGTCCTTGCTGGGTAGTGAATTATGTAACCTTTGTTTTATTAATGCTTAATGGAAGCTTGTTATCAGGTAGATTACCTCTGAAAAATTGAAGGGAAAAACTAATTTGCTGCTTTCTGTTCTTTACTGTTTGTTCGAAGGACTTCTGAGGACTTCTGAAAGTAGGGAGTGAGCGGATACTTCATTAGAGTTCTGTAAATAAGCTAACTCACAGCTCGCCGAGCGCATTGCTTGGCCAAATCTGTCTGTTTGATAGATGGCATAGACCTTTCCTGCTTGGCTAGCAGATAAAGATAACTTGGAAAAGAACGGTAGAAACGTATCTCCGTAGGATGGAAGGATTTGGTCTGGTTTTCGGGTGTAAGCGTAGAAACCTCAGAGTCCTTGTGTTGGATGTCTGCTCCTGACTCCTCACACGTTGCCGCAGACGGATTTTGTGATGAATGAAATGACAGAATTCCCACAGGTGCCAAGTGTAGCTCCTGCTCAATATCTTTTGGGGGGAGGAGTTGATGCTGCAGTTGTAAAAGGAAATCCCTATGTGAGGATTGCAAGGAGTGGAGAAGATTTTAAGGTATAAAGTGTGAAGATCAAAAACATTCAGTGCCACAGAGTGTCAGGATTACCACATGCACGTGCTGCAGTTTCCATGGCCAGTAAGCAGGTGATTTCAGAGTAGTCACCTGAGTTGCATCAGAATAAACGCTGATACAGCAAGTATGTTTGTGACCCGTGATGGAAGCGCGCGCCCGCCGCCCACCCTCCGGGCTGAGCGTGCGTAGCGTGCATTGCGAGGTCGTGTTTAATTCTCTTTGCCAGATGGGTACTTTCAACCTCTCTCTCATTTTTCCCGAATGATAATGGTTGATTATCAAATTGTCAACGTTTTTCTCCAGAGATGGGAGAAGCCCCAGCAGTCAAGGCACAGAATTGTTTCTTGCCTGTACTGAAAGAGATGCAGTGTCAGCAGTGGCACTGCAAGCTGGACAGCCCTGACTTGATGCAAAACCTGTGTTGAAGATCTCCAGACCTCACTTTCAGCTGCTGAGACTCCTGTCCCTCCGAGTTTAGTCGCGCAGCAGTTCGGCTCCTGCCAAAGGCCGACGGCTTTGCTAGCTGGAGCAAAACCCTCAAAGCCCTTTTGCTGCGTAAGTGAGGTGTTGCTTCAAAGTTGTAGTGCCGTTGATCGCCACACCTCAGATCATCTCCTGACACGCCCTGAGAAAGCCTAAACGCCTTTCCGAAAGGCTGATCGAAATAGAATTTATTTTTAAAGGTAGTCTTGGGAGATTTCGTGCTTGGGGGTTGAGGGGGGAGCTTTTTGGCAAATAAAGTGCTAGTCATTCCTCTCTTATAGCCAGTGGGTGACATGTTGAGTGCTGATGAAAGAGTGATACAGCTGTAAATAACTGTTCCTAACAGAGTCAAACTTACAGCCTCTCTCTTCTAGGAAGCACAATGCTCTGAGAATAGTATAAGGCCAGAAGAGCTTCCGTGTAGGCTTGAAACCAAGATTTTATATAGAGGAGCTTCCATATAGGTTTGAAACCAAGATTTTATATAGAGGAGCTTCCATATAGGTTTGAAACCAAGATTTTTTACAAACAGAGGCAGAAATGTTCTGAGGTAGGTTTGCAAGTACCTCTCCATTACGTTGTTGCAAAGAAGTTTTGTGGTACTTGAATGACCTACAACTGACATGAGACATTTTGAGAATTTGGTAGAAAGAGCTCAGCTCTTTTATTTGATTGAATCTCTTGAAAATACAACCCCCCTCTTTTTTTTTTGTAAATTCATGAAGTTATTTTTCTTTAATGAAAGGTTCTGCTTTTACCAACAAATGTTACCTCTGAAGTTAGACTGTCATACCTGCTGAAGTGATAAATGGCCATGAGAAAAACTCTGGGTCATACACAATGCCATTAAAGTGTTTGAGTGTTTTCTTCAGAACATGCAAGTTTGATCTGTCTCTTGCACAACAAAGTATACTGGGAAATTCAAGTAACAGAATTATTGGGGAAAATGTCAGCAATTTTGTGAATTAAGTTCGCACAGATTACAGGAACTTTCCTGTGCCTGATTTTATCTGCGAGCAGAGGGTTCATTTAGCCTAAAAAGCTCCAAACAAAAGCCAAATGTGTTTTTCCAGATGTTTTCAATGTGTTTGATTTCAGCGAGTACGTTGTGGGACACTCCTGAAACGGTGCATCCAGCACTTTGGATGACTTAAAAACCCCCGGCGTTGCTGATGATTCTCTGATTGGATGAATCGATAAATCATTTCTGCCAGTAATTTATTTTGATTTGACCATAATATCACAGGATCACAGAACATTAGGGACTGGAAGGGACCTCGAAAGATCATCTAGTCCAATCCCCCTGCCACAGCAGGACCACCTAGACCAAGTTGCTCAGGAACATAGCTGGGTGGGTTTTAAACGTCTCCACAGAAGGAGACTCCACAACCCCCCTGGGCAGCCTGTTCCAGTGCTCTGTCACCCTCACTGTCAAGAATTTCCTTCTCATATTTATGTGGAACCCATTGCCCCTTGTCCTATCACTAGATGACACTGAGAAGAGCCTGGCTCCATCCTCCTGACACCCACCCTTCAAATATTTGTAGACATTAATGAGGTCACCCCTCAGTCTCCTGCAAGCTAGAGGGACCCAGCTCCCTCAGCCTTTCCTCATAAGGGAGGTGCTCCACCTCCTTCATCATCCTTGTTGTTCTACATGGGACTCCCTCCCACAGCTCTGTGTCCTTCTTGAGCTGAGGGGCCTGGAACTCTCAATGACTACTACTTACCCTTTCTATCACTTTCTATCACCTTTGTACAAGTTCACCCGAGTGAAGAGTCTGCTAGCTGTTTAAAATACTGTTTTTATAATGCATCTATGCTGCTGCCATCCTGCACTCTCTGTGCTTCGCATTTCAAACACATACCAGCTACCTGTGGTGGGGTTCAATAGTGTTGGGGGAGAAGCAGGAGGGTGGTTTGTTCTTAAAATAATGTAGTGGCAGAGGTTTGAGTAGCAGGGTCCTGCAAGGCTTTCTTGACTCTGCTGTTGCCTTGCTTAGACTTCAGCCCTGTGCCTTTTCCCTTTGTATCAGCTGGAAGACAGGAATGTGAGAAAAATACAGCTAGCTTCCAGGGAAGGCTAAGTGCTAATGTGTTCAGCTGATAAACATCCACGTTGTGACACTTCTCCTAATAGAGTGTGCTTTGCTTGGCAGCTGAAGGGGTGGGAACAGTCCATCTCTTGGAAACGAAATGGCTCTGGAGGTAAGACGCAGCACGGTGACGGTAATTAGCAGCAGCAGCGTGCAGTAGCAGTTGACAGAGTAGTTTCCCCAGTGGGTAGAATTTCACATTGAAACTGAGTCTTGTGAAGGCTTCAGCCTTATAAACAGCGGATCTGGAACTAGAACAGCTGTTGGGATCCTCTGTGCTGAGTACCTGTACGTAAGGAGTTGGTAACGCGGGTCACCCCTTAGCAAGGCTTGTGAAGATGAACCATTATACCGAATGGTTGGAATGTTTCAGGACCCTTGGCTGGAAGACACAGTGATTTGTTGTGATTACTCCCTCATTTATATCAAACTAGATAAAATAGATCACTTTTGATTGATTCTGCCTTTTCGTATCTCTAGAAACCAAGCACAGGATAAGCTGTCTATTTTTGATGCATTTGTAGCTTTCTGGCACACATGGGTAAAGTTGTGAAGTGCCAAGAACGCAGACAGAGTTAAACTGTTGCATTAGAAATAATTGGTCAGTTAATTCAGGAATCTATGAAACCTTAAAGCACCAGGAATTCATTGATTCTGGGGGGCAATACTGAGAAATCACCAGCGGTGCCAGCAGAGTCGATGTCTCCAGTAGAGCAATCACATTCATAGAATGGCTTAGGCTGGAAGGGACCTCAGAGATCATCTAGTTCCAACCCTCTGCCATGGGCAGCGACACCTCTCGCCAGACCAGGTTGCTCAAAGCCCCATCCAGCCTAGTCATAAACACTTCCATGAATGGGGCATCCGCAACCTCCTTGGGAAACCTGTTCCAGTGCCTCAGTGCCCTCACAGATAGGAACAACTTCTCAGTGAGGGTGATGGAGCACTGGAAGGGGCTGCCCAGGGGGGTTGTGGAGTCTCCTTCACTGGAGATGTTTAAGACCCAACTGGATGTGTTCCTGTGTGACTTGGTCTAGGTGATCCTGCTGTTGCAGGTGGATTGGACTAGATGATCTTTTGAGGCCCCTTCCAATCCGTAGTGATTCTATGATTCTATGAAAACCTAATCTGAATTTCCCCCTCTTGAAACCGTTCCCCTTGTCCTGTCACTACAGTCCCTGGTAAAAAGTCCCTCTCCAGCTTTCATGTCAGCCCCTTTTAGCCCCAGTTCCCTCAGTCTGTCCTCATAGCAAAGGTGCCCCAGCCCTCTGATCATCCCTGTAGCCACCTCTGGACTTGCGCCAACAGTTCCATGTTCTTCTTACGTCGGGGACTTCAGAACTGGATGCAGGACTCTGGGTGAGTTCTCACATGAGCAGAGTAGAGGGAGAGAATCACCTCCCTTGACCTGCTGGTGACACTCCTTTTGATCCAGTCCAGGACACAGCTGGCCGCCTGGGCTGCCCGCACACACTGCCAGCTCATGTTGAGCTTCTCATCTACCAACACCCTGAAGTCCTTCTCCTTGGGTCCGCTCTCAATCCATTTACCAAGAAAGACTCCAGCTGTGCTCAATGCTTTCTGAGGAATACCAGAAACGTTGGTGGGACCATTGGTTCTGAGCATTCAGAAGCATTGAATTCAGCTGGGCTGTTGGGTTATTCCCAGCAGGTGGAGTTGGTGGTAGCAACACGTTGAAGTTCTTGCAGCACTGGCAGGGTACTCCTTGGGCATGGCTGAAACAGCATCATTCTGTGCCAAATCTTACAAAGGTCTGTGTGTGCTGATGTTCTGGCATCCCCCAAAATGTGGGGATTCCTTTGGTTTTAAACAGTTCCAGAAGCTGCCAGCAGAAGTAACACTACCACATGTGTTTTACTCCTGCTTCCCCTACCTCCCTCTTTGCTACAGCAATTACAGTAATGGGGAGCGATGTCGTACAGAACTCCAAATCCTCCTCTAGTGTTTGACCCCTGCTGAAATACAGGACATGTTTGGTCATGGGTTTGGATGTCAGGCAGAGGTTCAGCAAAAGAAACTCAAGCTTGTGTAAATGACACAGCTATTCACGTGACTTTCCACAGATCTGATTCCGTGTCCATGTCGTCTCTGTTTTCAGGGAATTGTGCCACAATCTATTAGTTTTTTCTAAACATCAGCAGTTCTCTGCCCCAGATCTGACAACATGTTGGAATAACGCTGGAGCTGGAGAGAATGCCAAGGGTAGCACACTGAGTCAGAGAGAAGACCACTGGTTTCTTCACCAGCACCAGGTACATGCATGGAGCACGTGCTGGGCAGTGGCGAGACGGTCAGGGTAAGAGCTCTGTACTGAGCAACACACGAGCATGTGAAGTAGCAGGTGGTTGTCTGAGCCAAGTTAAGAAAGATGTGCCTAGGCACATTAAATCCAGCTCAAATAATCTCCATCAGTGAGGACAGCAGATTTATGTTCCTATGAACAGGCTGTGTCTGAAATAGCAGACACAGCTCACAGACGGGATTTTCACAGGCTTTGGCAGGCAGCCTCTGCAGGCAGATTTTCACTGGGTGGGTGTTCCCAGAAGAGATCGTGCACATTATTTTAAAGGAGAATGAATTAAGAAATTAAATCATTTCCCCTCTACTCAAACCCTTGTCCAAGTCTAAAACCCTTCCTTATCAGGTTCCTGCTCTGCTGACATGGCTGCAAGACACTGGACAAGTGTAGATAAGGCTGGGAAGAGCTCATGAAGCCTCGAGATGGGTGTCCAGGGACTGTGACATGATGTCTGTGTCCAGGGACTGTGCCTGTGTATAGGCCCAACAAAGCTGGACGGGTTACCGTAGGCTGACACCCAGCTGTCTCATGAATGCCCATGAAAGCTGAGCAGAGCGAAAGCAGCTGGGTGGCAGAAAAGGAGGGCATCTGTGCAAAGGCTACAGCCTCCCTTCTCTGCCCTGAGCACGTGGAGAAGTGGGCTCTTCCAGCAGCTGTTTCCCACAGCTCTGTCCCTAGCTACGCATGATTCACTGCTCTGGCTGCAGAGAAAGCAGCTCTCAGCCAGCCTCTGAGTGTCCTCCCCCTGTCCCCATCCTTCTGCTGTATCTGTGTGCTGCACGCCAGCCTGGGCTCTGCATCTTTACTGTGAAAAGTAGGATCTTGCCCTGGCAAGTTGAAGTGATTGATCTGGCAGGTGATTTTCAGGGTGAGTTCTGCTGATGCCAGGTAGGTGAGCCAGCGCAGGCTGTGGAAAGTCAGTAGTGTGTGGCAATTACAGTGGGTTGTTTTTCTCCAGAGCTTGGGGATATCTCTGAAGAAATCCTTCAGCCTAAACCTGACTACTTCTAAATCCACTCTTTCTTGCCTGTATAGCAAATACAAACAATCCCTAAGACAAGCAGCCCCCGTGGCTGCTGACATTTGGCAGTGCTAGGGCTGGTGTGTGACCCCTGTGCCCAGCGCTCCCAGCAGTGTCCAGCTCAGTCTGTGCCCCAGCTCAGACCGCCACAACCCTCCATTTTGTCAGAGTTTGAGGAAATCTGATTAGTTTCAGAAACAAGTAAAATTGTGTTTTGTTTCTATAATGACTTTCTGTACCATCTGCTGCTTTTTATTCTTGAACCTGGTGGGTGCTGTGTAGCTAATCAACAACTTGGGTGCTTGCCTAGAAGCGAAGCGCAGCTTCGTGCCAGTGGTCCTGTGGTCTGAGCCTTGAGTAGCTGTAGTGGGATCTTCCATGCTGCACAATCCATACCTGTGTCGGTCTCCTCACCTCTACTGTGAGAATCATACAATTTGTGCTTAAAAACAGTGATAACATGGAAAATTGTCCCTACGGTCCGTAATCTGTACTAGAAAACTCTTCTTGAGAGCATCTGTGCCAGATGTTTGTGTTAAAAGTCATCAGTCAGCCTTGGTACATACAAGGTTTGGGTTCTTTTATATCTGCATTCTGGCTTTTGAACGTGCTGCCCAGGGAGGCTGGAACTGGACGAGACCGATTTGCTTTCTCGAATACAGGCAGTACGATGATACGGCTCCGTCCCAGCCGCACAGCCTCAGGGCTCTGTCCAGCAGGGTTTCCGCCAGGATAAATCCCTGGGAAACATGGCTCTCCCGCGAGTACAAACACCTTCCTCTTTATAGAAGTACGTGGGAAAGTCAGGCTCTCGGCTACATAATGTGCCGCGGAATCACCGGCACCATTCTGATCACCGCTGACACCTCCCATCTGTTTCTATATGCAGCCTGTTCAGCACAAATCACAAACAGATGATGTCACATGTCAGTGTCTCACAAGTCATGCTGCAGTCACTGGCTGTTAGCTAGGGGTCACTCGATGCCTAACTTTGCCACTTCATTGTTGAGCAGCCATAGAAATAACCTTTTATGTTTCTGAAGCCAACTGCTTGCTGGTTTCTATGGAGTGGGTGGCCGGAGAACAGGTTTTTCCACCAGCCAAGCTGTTCATCTTCCAAAGCTGCCTGGCTGCAGCACCATTGTCAACAAGTTTGCAGAGGATCAGGGGCTGGTAATACATACCCCTTCCCTCCAACCCATTTCCCATCTCCTTGCCACCCGCGTAGCTGCCTGATTCTCAGAGCAACACATGCTTTCACTTTCCCATCCTACCGATTGGTTAACTGGGGTAGCTAGTCATCTGGCCTCGCTCCACTCGGTCTCTGGAGTGAGTCGGAGCCCTGGAAGAGCAGCCCACCTTCACATACAACACAGGAGCTGTCTGTCAAGGATTTTGAAGGATTGGGACAACGGTGCTGTAGGGCTTAACCTTCATTATTTGTGACTGCTGTTGAACATCTGACGCTTTCATAGTTGTTTCTTGCTCAAAATCCAGTCGGCTAAATTGTCCCTCTCACTTCTTCCTGAAGTTGCAGCTGAGCATATTCAACTACATTTGAATGACTGAAATGAATTTTTCTCCTGTGTGGTTTCCTCTTTGGGCATATCACAGACAGAGTTTGAGATTCATCTCTCTGTTGCTCTGATTTAGAGTCTAATTAGCAGAGCTGAAGTAAGCTCCAAAGTTTCTTGATTCGTAGAATCATTAGGGATTGGAAGGGACCCCGAAAAACCACCCAGCCCAACCCCCCTGCCACAGCAGGATCTCTTCACTGGAGAAGTTATAGAATCAGAATCACTCAGGGTTGAAAGGGACCACAGGATCATCCAGCTCCAACCCCCCCACCATGGGCAGGGACACCCCACCCTAGACCAGGCTGGACAGAGCCCCGTCCAGCCTGGCCTTAAACACCTCCAGGGATGGGGCCCCAACCACCTCCCTGGGCAACCCATTCCAGGTTCTCACTGCTCTCATGGTGAAGAACTTCCTCCTCACATCCACTGTAAATCTACCCATCTCCTTGATATCCAGAGTTTTGGCTACGCTGTGTTCAGAGAGACGTTGCTGCTTCAAAGCTTGGATGTAAATCTGGATCCCATGAGCTCAAATGGCTAGGAATCATCTGCGCCCCAGTTTGGTCGATACCTCTATCAGACCACTAGGCAACCACTTCTGGTGATGCATCTGCAACTCTGTGATGTGACACTTGCCCCAAGTGCAACGAGTCTTAGTTTGCAGAGACAAAGCTCTAGAAACGCAGTTCCTCAGCTCAGCAGCAGCTTCAGCTCTTCCTGGATTTCTCCAAAGCTCATGAGAAAACCATCCTGTGAGTGTGACCAACACCTTGAATGTCCTGCAGATCAGAACGGTCAAAGTTCAGCTGCTGTCCTCTTGGTCTGACGTGCACATTTGTGCTCAGAAGTGAGGCACCACAACACTGATTTATTCAAAGTAAAGCAACAGCAGACAAAACTCCAAAGCAATTTTCAGGCTGAGTAATCACTGCAAATTCGCTCCAAACGTTGAACAGACGGAATCTGTAGATGACTTCTCTGAGTGTAAACGCAAGCACCGTGTCACGTTTCGGTTGGTGATGTAACAACACAACGTGGCTCCTTCTAAAAGGAGAAAGCACATGAATTTGGGGATCTGAGCATTTGTTTCCTCAGGGCGGTGAAGGATCTGTGGTATTTGCTTTCAGGTAACACAGCAGTTGCCGGTTGGTTCCACTCCGCTCAGGCAGAGTGGTGGCACGAGTTCCCTGCAAACGATGCAGCCTCGATATCGGAATCAATTGTTGCTTAATGTGGCTCTGCTGTTGCCACATGGGGCCACTTCTGAGATGCAGGCTGACAGGAGAACAGAAGCGCAAAAGAGTAGGGTCTTCTCTTGAGTGGTGGCCCCTTCCCTGGTTGAAGGGAAGGAAGCCTGTCCGTCCTCAAACCGGGCTCTCTTAGTGCCTCCTCACTTGTTCCCTGGCTTTGGGAAAGCCATGCCTGTATCTGTGAGCTGAGAATGGTTGGTTATTTCCTCCCATAAAATGTTTGAAGATCTGTTGATGAAAAGCACGTCAGTTGGTTAATGCTCCTGCTGTCATGGCTTAGGATGAAGGTTCCAAATGGGAAGAGTGAGGCTGTGTTCTCCCTCTGCTGCCAGTGTTTCTGATCCCGCGTGACGCTGTTGTAGCAAGTAGAGGAAAAAGGGTGAGAACCTTCTCTGGCTCTTACAGGAGTGACTGGAGACCCTGCAGGTTTCTGGGGCAGACCGTTCTGACCCTTCATGGTGTTCCTCAGAAGGGACCTCTTCCTCAATGCCTCTGTAGCTGACTGGGATCAGTTTACGTGTGAATGTGTGGCAACTCCACCGCTCCACTGTGGAAACACACTGGAACACGTGGAAACTCTCCCCTTCCTTGGTGCCTGGCTTTGATCTCCCTGTATTATCTTTCTGGGATATTCCTCCTCCACGCCTCCCTTCCACTGTGGTGGACTAGCTAGTGCTGCACCTCCTGAGTGAGCATCTGGGATTGTTTGCCCTTTCCCTCCTTCCTCTCTGCCAGCTCCAGACCTGTGAGGGACGGGAGGCATCCCAGTGCCACTCACCTTGCTGTCTCACCAGTAGAGCAGGACTCTTTCTTTGGAAAACTGATGCTGCTGCAGACAGGTCCCCTGAGCTTTTCCTGCCACCTCTTACCCAGTCTTACACATTCATTATATCCAAGACACATCCTGAACACCAGTGGGGCCAAGCAGCCCGAGGATTCCTGTAGCTCAGGCAGTGTCTGCTGGAGCCTCATTAGTATTTTAGCTTTTGGACCTCGTTGCTGGATATAATTGCTGCCTTCCTTTGCTTCCAGGAAAGGCTGCTTTAGGCTTACACGGGTGAAGTCAAGTACCCAAGGGAGGATTCAACCTGGCAGCCCTAGGTGTAAACGTTTGATGCGGTGTTTAGTAAGACTGCTGGCTGTTATTTGGTCTTAATCAGTTGAATGGGTCTCCAGCAGTTTCTGATACTTAGGGCCAACTTCTTCCCTCCTGGAGATGCCCGAGGTGTCAGAACCTCGCACACAGCACAGCGCGTGGGGGTGTGCGATGCTCTGAAGGGTGCTCAGGAGTTTCCAGCTTCTGCTCCTTCTTTGTAGGCCCTGCTAATAACATCTATATAAATATACAGACATGTAAATCTTCACACCTCAGGCTTCTTTTTACTTCACTGTTAGCCTCCTTCTCTCCTTTTTAATAGATGTCTTAAAACTCTCTGCTGTTGGCAGGTTCTCATCACCAGCCTCCACTCGGGATGCAGTTATATCTGCCTGACTGTTTCTTTTTAACTCGCTCACGCTTTCCCAGCTTTTTCTTCCCCAAGAAAAAGAGAGGAGGGAAGGAGGGTTAGTGCAGTACAGATCTCCCAAGGGACCTCTTCCTCTCGTGCCCATGGCTATCAGGAGCTAGGATCTCTCAGCTCTGGTGTTGCCGTCACAAGGTGCAGAAGTTGGTCCATGAACTTCCAGTAGCATCACTTGCTGTCTTGTGAGCTCTAGCTAGTCTGGTATTTATGATGGAGGTCTGCTCTATCCTCTTGGAAGTCAATCAATACTAAAGAGCTGTCAGAACATTTACTGATGCCATTGGTGACTGACAAGCGTGTGGTTCAGTTTGCCCTTTTGTGGCCCAGAGCCTCTCCTCTGGGTGCCCCATCTTGTATTTGAGCAATTGCTTTCAAACACACATATTTCGTCAGATTTTGGTGCTCTGGGTTATTTGTTGCTGGTTTTCAGTGATGGAGGATGTGTTGTGGCTCACAAGTCACAGGATGGTCTCCTGATTCTCACATGATCAGGTCAAGGAGATTTATTTTACTGCTCCAGAGCTCCTGCTGGTCCCTGGTTGTGGCATTTTTTTTTCCAGATCTGTTCTGTGTGTCTGCATAAACCTTTCCAGACCACATCACTGCTGAGCCTCAACATCCTTTAACGGGAACTTCATCACTCCAAACGTGCTTTGATCTTTGGTGGCTTGTTGCCACTAGACATCCTGCCGCTGTGGATTGGGAACTGCTGCATTTCATCCCACTGGTGCTATTGAGTGAATTTAGCGGCACTTCACGATCAGATGCAGCACCTTCCCAGGGTGACTGAGGTCAGTAGCTCTTCTAGTGGTGCTCTGTATACGAAAATTAAACGAAAGTGCAAACATACAGTTGCTTCTAAGTGACAAAAAACTACACTCTTGTTTTCCACCTCACTCTTTAATAGAGAAAGCAGGAAAAATAGGTGGATTTTGAAAACTGGGGTGCTAACACTTCTTGAAAAAATCATTATTAATATACTCAGGGCTAAGCGTTGTCTTGGACCTTGCGTAGGGAATTCTGGAGGGAAGGTAGGACCTGCTCTGATGTTACTGCTGTGATGCCTCCTCAGTATCACCCTCTGGGGTAGTCTCCAATACTGAGGATCTAACTCACACTGCTTGAAACAGGAAGAGGGTTTCATGTCTTTTACCCTGCTCCCAAGGGAGGGGCTTGGCTTGTCGGACTGATTTGCTTTCATTTTTCAAGAGTCGGGTCCTAAGCAAGTGTTTTCCCTCTTCACTAGCACCGCTGAGAGAGCAGTCACTTCTTTTACAGCTTGCTGTCAGAGGGAAGGTGCTTTACTGTGGAAGCAGCAAGAAAGGGCATGCCCCTGGGGACTTGACCTCAGTCAGGATGTGATGCTGCAGATGCTGGTGAAAGAGAGGCTGATCACTTGAAAGATCATGAGATTTATGTGGTGTTTCATAAGCTGCCTGCTTGACCATCCATGTGAAACACGAATGGTAACAAGATTGTGCTGCATTGTTCTTCCAAAATAAGGGGGTAGTTTTCCAGACTATGGGAGTCGCTTTACGCGTCTGTCCTCTGAACAACATTTAGCCCCACTGGCACTTTCTAACATTCCACACATGGTAAATTGCTGCAGATTTTCAAATCCTTCATATAGCTTTCACTGTTCAGACCTGAAGAGAAAACACCCCTTCAAAATCCCATGTGCTTACACTTGTGAGAGATGAAGCTGTGCCAGAATGCCTAGTAACAGTAATGAAAGAGTCACAGAACGTTAGGGCTTGGAAGGGACCTCGATCGATCATCTGGTCAACCCCCCTGCCAGGCACCTAGGGCAGGAGACCACAGGACTGCCTCCAGGTGGGTTTTGAATGTCTGCAGAGTAGGAGACTCCACAACCTCTCTGGGCAGCCTGTGCCAGTGCTCCGTCACCCAGATGGAAGGTAAATGTGTGCACTAGGAACTGGAGGAGCTGCAGTGTTTCTGGCTGCAGATACATGGCCTAATAACAACAGAGAGGTAGGTAAGCACTGTGTGCAGAAGCAAGTCCTTTTTTCCTTTTCCCATCATTGTTGCTGTTTCCAGCATTACTTTTTTCACACAGAGCTTCTCAGAGGAAAGCTCCCACTTAAGCTTTTTACTGGTCTCTTCTCTCTACATGTTTATGTGATGATCTATGGAGGAGCAGAGAGAGGGGCTGCAGTGTGGAGAACAGGAGCAGAAGGCTGCTGGGTAAATACATGTCAATTTAGACATGGTGAGACTTCCTTTTTCCTCCATGGAAAACGATAATTAAAAAAAAATTAATTAAAATCAAGGGGCTTTTATTTTTGCTCATCTGCAGCAAACGAACTGCAAGGAACTGTCAGTTGTTCATCTTAGACACGTTTATCTTTTTTTTCAGTTTCCAAAGCAAAATGCCTTATTTTCAAAAAGAGCTTTATTCACAAAAATCTGTTGCTGAAACATGCTCCAGTTTCTGTTCAGATCATACAGAGATTTCCTATAAATTTTATATAGTTTGTTAAAAAAAAGCGTTGCCATTTTTGGCAAAGATTTCCGGCCGGCCTCGGTCTTTGTTGCTGGTACTGAAGCTGGTCTGACAGCTCGGGTCAGACTGAACGTAGACTGCAGTCACAGTGCAAATTTCCTTCTTCCAGCGCTTCTGCAGGTTGCTGGAATTTTTTGTGGGCCATTTTTGCCTCAGCAGGACGTGGCAGCTTTGCGTGTCACCAGAGCACCTGTGCACCGGGGTGCTGGGTGTGCCTGGTGCTGCACGTGCTGCGTCCCTAAGGGAAACAGAGCAAGGCTGCCTGGAAGGACGCAAACCTAAAGTGTCGGCAGCACGATGAGTTCTATTTGACAGGAGAGACCAACGTGCAAAAGGTGGCCCAGCACAGCTTTTGAGGTGTCCAGCGTGTTGAAGGTCTCCTTGCAAGCGTTCAAGCAGCCTCAGTGCTGCTCTGACCCAGCCCCGCTCAAGATCACTCAGCAACAGGCTCACAGTGAGTTAGATCTCTTTGGAGCTCTTCTGCAAGCACTTTCTCCCTGCAGGGCGTGTGCCCTGGGCATTAGTAGCACAGAGGTTACCTTGTCTTCTCAATGCCACCTGAAGATTTCTCCGTGCAGAGACAGTGTGTACCTGCTTCTTGAAATAGGTTTATGGCTTCTTTGTGTTCACGGAGTGGAGCTGTGCGCAGATTCTCTTCTGACAGCAGAGATCAGGTCTAGAGGAAGTCGGTAAGGGAGCCATGAGGTCAGCTTCTTTCTTTACTGAGGAGCTTCCACTAATGTGTGTATTTTTACCCAGTATGTGTGTGACTTAGAATGAAAGGACACATTCAGCCTCTGCTGTCTAGAAATATAGTTCTGTCTTTGTGGAGTTGTGACATCACTGGTGTCGAAGGTTTTGCATCGTTGATCTCAAACAGGGACATTTTCTGCAGCTAATCTTGGATTAGATGAGCAGATCCTCTAACAGACACCCCAAAGGCATTTCTGTATATTCCAAAACAAATTCAGCAGCTTGTTATTTTTTCCTAACAAATGATGAATTATTTATGATAATTAAAGTCATCGTTTTGTTCTTCCTCCCCTCTCATCGTGTTGTAAATAATGTCTTTAATCCATCACAAATCTGTTGAGACCATTTGGAGAAAAAGAAAAACCTACCAAGCCATCGCACCCTTTAGCTGCTCAGTGCCCCAGGTCAGTGGAGA
The DNA here is from genome assembly GCA_013400115.1 of Rhinopomastus cyanomelas. Lineage (NCBI taxonomy): Eukaryota > Metazoa > Chordata > Aves > Bucerotiformes > Rhinopomastidae > Rhinopomastus > Rhinopomastus cyanomelas. Next base: position 535,212 of record VXBP01004728.1, read on the forward strand.
TGACCTCTGAGCAGATCCCGGCTGTTTTCCAGAAGCCTTTTTGTGAGAAGGGTATCAAAAAGATTACAGGGAACGTCCACACAGATTACCCACTGTCAATAGCATTACCTGCTTTTGGGCTTTTTAGAAGTGACAACAGAGCAACCTACTTAGCTCTGCTTTGAGGTGGTCTATTCTTAAATACAGGACGGCTCAAAACCTTTTGCAAGTGCTCTTCAGCAATTTTTTTGTCACAGAGACAGCACTGGGTTGTGCAAACGTCTTCCTTGCCTGTAACTGCTGACAGCTTTTCAGATGAGGGAAGCTGTGATTGTGTAAGAGACTTTCACTTTGTAGGGCCATGGACACTGGAACATTCCCATATAATGTGCTGCTAGCAGAATGTCACGGGTTGGAAGGGACCTCGAAAGATCATCTAAGTCCAACCCCCCGCTGCTGGAGCAGGGTAAGCCTACAGTACTGCCTCAAGATGTCCTACGTGGGGTTTGGACCCAGGACCCCATGGATTCAGAGTCCCATGCTCTACCAACTGAGCCAACCAGGGTCTTTCAAAAACAAGGTGGCATTACTAGCTCTGTGTCGCTGAACTGTGACCACCCTTAGAAAAGCAACCTGAAAAGATAATTCCAACTGCAAATCAACCCTTCTCTTGTAGACTTGTCCTTAACCTAACTGAGGTTTTAGCTGGATCTTAGAAAGTTGTGCCTTGTTTCTCTCCATTAGCAACAGAAGCCAGAGGTGACTGAACTCCTGACTCAAGCCGCGTGTCTGAAATGTGGTGGGATGAATCCAGGCTACTACCTCATGCCCTTCATGCGTCTGTGGTGAAGCTACAAACAGCATCAGAGAGCACAGGACCCAGCCTTGTGTGTTGGAGGCTGCTTTTGGTATTCACAGCAGGGTTTGCAGCAGCATTCCCTGTGTGCCCTGTGGTCCCAGCCCCTTTGGAAAGCAAAACTGATGTTTTCTGAGCAAGCTTTTTCCGGGTGCTTGTTGCTCTCTCCACACTCTGTGGACTACAGAGAACTGATTGCCCCATTCATGGTGTTATCACCCACTTTTTGCTGATAGGAAATTGAGGGAGTGAGAAAGTAAGGAATCAAGTTACCCACCAGCTTTCGAGGTAGCAAGGTTATCTGCAACTTTAGGGTCACTTTGTCCCGTGCTGAGATACAGAAATGTGTTTTGGGCGGCTACAGAAAACAACAGCAGTGCTGAGGTGGGTCTGACTAGGTGCTTTTCACCCTGTGAGGGCACCACCTTCCTTTAGCCACTCACACTGCCACCTGGCCATAGCAGAGGAGCGATGTGGACAGTGACTGCAGCGCTCAGAGCGCAGTGCAGCAGCTCCCCAGTCCCCTGGCGCACTCCAGCAAGCCCGACTTCCCCAGATGCTCCTGCTCTCCTCTGGACTAGGCTGCAGAGCACGTGTTTCACGGTGCTTGCTATGACATGATCATCTTGCTGAGAACACATGATGTGTTCAAGTCCTGTGATTTCAGGAACTGTAAATGAAACACCATCCCCTGTCCCAAGGATGCCTTAAAGCCACACAGCATTCCATGGGTCCCAGAGGACATTGAGGAGCAAGTCTATGCAGTCACTTGGCTTCAGTCTTGGTCTTCTTGTTATTTAGCAGTGCAGGTATCAGCAGAAGGGCTGGAAGTCTTGAGTGAGGGACCTCTGTGGCCATAGTGGTGTCGACTGTAAGCGCCTGGTTTTGAGGACAACTAGGGAAGAGCCATGTACAGCACAGCAGCACTGGCAGAGGACTCTACTTTGGGCCAGCAGTGATGTCATTTCAGCAGGCCGAAAGGGTGGCCAAGATGCAGTGTCCCGAAGAAAAGGTTGAAACAGCTACTGCCTGCTGGGATTTAGCTGAGGTAGTTGTCCAGGTTCCCAGCTGTAGTCCAAGGCAAAAGTCACATGATTCACATGCCCTACTTTAGGTGTTTCAAAGAGCTTCGAATATTAGGGCAGCGAAGTATGCCCTCAAATTAGGTGGACAATTACACCTCAGTGAACGGCTCTCTGCTTTGTGCTGGTACTTCTGGGGGGAGCTGACACAGCCTGAACTGGTTTGGGCTTTGGTTTGGGGTTTTGTTTTTGCTCCCAGTGCCAGTTGTGGCACTGTGTCCCCAGTGGGAACTTCTGCACGTGTGATGCTTCTCTGAGTTCTAGCATTGCCAGCCAGACAAAGCTGGGCTAAATTAACTTAATCACAGCTCTGAATACCTGCTGCTATCAGCATGCAAAACAACCCAGGCAGTTATTTCTGATGGTTTTCCTTCACGCTAGCCTGTGAGGGTTTTTCCCCACAGAAACAGCAAATGGGAAGTACTTTTCGGTCAGACATCACCTGTAAGTCCCTGTCACTGTAGTTACTGGCAACAAGTGGATGCTGTTTTCTACTGTTTCTATGAGAGCACAGATATAGATAGTGAAATAAAGGTATCAGGGCAAAAATAACGTAGTGCTTCAGACTTGCAGCGTTTTGGAACCAGTCGCCGAAGCCAGAAGCCGATGCACCGAGCTCTGGTGCAGCTGGTAACAGCATCAGAAGTTAGGTGCGTGCGTCTGCAGTGTGGGGAGTCCACGGGCAATCTCAGGTAACGGGGCTTACAGGCGTGGCAGCTGTAGGCCACAACCTGTACCACCCCACAGTGCCTACCTTGGTGGCATAAGGCTCACGAGGTGGCATAAGGCTGGAATTTTCAGTAGCAGGCTGCTCGCCTTAGGTTCCAACAGCTGGAAGTTACAGAGGCAGTTAGTTATCAGCTCATGAGCGCAGAGTTAAGCCCTGTCGACAAATCACTGGATGCCAATACTTTACTCCTGGTTTTGCTCTCGCAGTGCTGGGCAGTGGCAAAGACCCTTCTGTAAGTAATGTAGTCTCTGGAACCCCCGTTACCTTGCCTGCAAAACAGGGCAGGGGATGACAGTGTTTACAGAGAAGGTCCATGGATAAGAACTAGGTTAGAGCTTGTGAGTATGGGTGATTTCCCACATGCTGAGTTAGACTGTTCCTTGTTCTTGTTCTGTGATGGCTTGCTTGTCCTTTCCTTCACCTTGCACGTGGCTTTCCTCTGAGGTGAACCAAATGGGAAAGGCCATGTGAGACAGCCTCAGGAGTAAAGTCTGGCTGGCTCAGTTGGTGGAGTGTGGGACTCTCAATTCCTGAGGTCATGGGTTTGAGCCCCACGTAGGACAGCATATCTTGAGACAGTACTGTAGGCTTACCCTGCCCCAGCGGGGGGGGCTGGACTTAGATGGTCTTTCGAGGTCCCTTCTAACACTCTGTGACCTGTGTTCCTGTGCTGACTATTACCCATTAGCTGACTGGCAGAGTTTTGACTAAGCCCAGCGACAGGCTCAGCAAATCTCTCTATGGATGTGCCTCATGCTCTTAATTGTTGAAGCATTTCACTGTCTGTGAACACAGTTCATAGCACAGAGCAAAAGCCACTGTCCTTGCTTCACTGATGTTGTGACAGCTGAGTGACACTGTGTTCATGTGATTTTCCTTTGGAGTCTGCATTCTGTGAGGTTCACTCAAACGTTTAATCAGTGTTGCTCAAATGTTTTAGCAACTTCCTCCTGAACCTCAAGGCTGTCATAAAACCTGTATCTAAGCAATTTATTTGTAAGCTTTGAAGACAATTTAGAAAATTATCTTCTTTTCAGAACTGCATCTTCTAGGAGCACAGAAAGTAATAGCTTCCCATTTAACCACAAAGAATAATTAAATCTCATTTAGAGCTAGACTTTTGCACAGTCACATCCTTCTTCTCTAGGGAACTTGCTTTCCTAACAGGTACTAAAAGCTTTGTCACCTTCCCAGAAAAGAAGCCAGAAGGGACTACTAGAAGCAGAGGTTTCCACAGGACGCGAGGGTTACTCACGTTACAGGCGTAGCCTGTCTGTAGTTCAACCACCCTCCCAAAGCCTCCTGCTCCCACTAGGGAGCCTGCAAGGGCAGAGGTTTAGGTGGTACTTTGATTCCTTTGCACAAGAGCAGCATGCATCAGATGAGGGTGAGCAAAACTCACCTTCCCCCCTCAGTTCTGCTGCCGCTGGCAGTTGGAGCCTGGCAGGATTCATGAGTGCTGAGCAAGGGGATTGCTGGTGCACACTTCAGAAGATGAAAGCTCCCCCACCAGTTGCAGTTGCTCCCCCACCAGTTGCAGTTACTCACCCACCCCTGGAAGTTTCAACCAATTAGCACCTCTTCGAATCAACATATTTTGGGGAAGGGAAAAAACCTGTGGGACAAGTTTGCTGCTGCTATTGGCCTTTGCTTTATGAGAAGCCCTGTGGCACACTGTCAGAGCCATTTTGCCCTGGGAGTGTGGTGATGGAGGAGAAACTGAGCTTGTGGAGAACCCAAAAATCAGTGGAGGAGAAAGTTTCTGCAAAACCATGATGGAGTGCAGTGGAGGAAGAGATTCCCATCTGTAGCCTGTGGAGGATGACATCTGGAGTAGGAGGTATGTCCTTAAAAGAATCCTTGGCTCTGAGGAAGGAGACGGGCTGGAGTGGTCAGGCACTGTGACGACCCACAGCCTGTGGAAAACCCTCAGTGAAAGATCATGGAGCACTTGTCTTCTGTGGGGACATCACAGAGAAAAGAAGAGCTCAGAGATTTTTCCCTTGAGTGGTAAGAAGCTAACAGAGCTGAGCACAGGCAGGTAAGAACCATGTGATTGCTCTCTGTAGGTGCGGTGATGAGATTTTTCTGTTTGAGTTAAATGTTTCGGTTTTTTCCCAGATAGAGCCTGTCCCTTTTCACCCATGACTCCTAAGTGGGAAGTGAGCCCTCCCTGTCATTTTCAGCTCATTAGCACTTTTCCTAATTGATTAATTTGCCCCAGATCTGGTCAGCATGGCTAACCAGTGACAGCTGGGCTAGCAAATGCCACTGAGAAGGAACTCCTTCATGGGGAGGGTGACAGTGCACCACAACTGGCTGCCCAGGGGGATTGTGGAGTCTCCTTCTCTGGCTATGGCTTCTCCAACTCTGGCTATGTTCCTGTGTGAGTTGATCTAGGTGATCCTGCTGTGGCACAGGGATTGGACTAGATGGTCTTCTGAGGTCCCTTCCAATCCCTAATGTTCTGTGATTCTGACTGATTTTTTTTGTTGCATTTATACAAACATCCCCTAATGACTAAACACTCCATCTACGGAGAGGTATGGGGCCAAGGCACAGAAGGGACTGAGGGCAAATTTTGGTGCTCAGTTCTGAAGCTGCAGCAGTGGGGTTCCTCTCTGTTTCCTCTTCCTGCCAATTCCTTGTCCTACCTTTGTCTGTGTCTGTTGCTAAGAGGTTCTGCAGATACCTTTTAAAGATTACTTTTGGTTGGGTCAAGCAGGAAAACTCCTTTGCTTCTGTTACAAGCTGTACTGGGTCTGGTTAAGATGGAGTTGGATGGCTGAAACTGTGTTGTCTGATGTGGCAGGTCAATGCCAGATACTGGCCTGACTCTTTCACGTGCACAGGGCACTGAATTAAATGTAAAAACAGTCCATGGGCCAGGGATTAGGATCTGGGGGATCTCCTCTTCTTCCTGTGCAATGAATCTGCTCAGCTGACCAAAGAGTTGGACTTCTTTCTTGTCTCTCAGGGGATTCAAGGATTTGAGTCTTTGGCCTGAGCACTAATAATGCAGGGAAATTATACGGTGGAAAAAGACTCTGTCTTCTAGGGACTAGAATTTCCTGAAGTGTCGTTGCAGCACTGTACTGAGCAAAAAGAGATCATACAGGCATGATGTCTCATGGAGTTTAAATTTTTGCTCCAAATCCACTACAAGTGCATTTATTAATGACTGTACCTACCAGCACTAAACTCAAACAGTTTTTCCTTTTACATAAATCCTATAATTTTATGTTTTCCAGGTTCTTTTGCTTATAAAATAATGTTTGCATATCTTCTTTATTGTGTTTATTAGGAACTACCTCTAACCATTAGCTGGATTTTTTTTTTCCCTTTGGCTTGAAGCAGCCAACCTCAGAAATGGGTTTACAGCAAGTATTTCTAAGCAGACACAACCACACGTTCTTCTAGGTGGCCTTTCCTGCTGGCTCGGCTCAGAAATACTTCTGCTTGGTTTGCCCATTTCTAGTGAAGCCAGCTCCCCTTTCTGCTGCTCCCTATCATTGCCTAGGGAGCTCCAAACACCCAACCCAAGACCATGAGGTCGTTGTGATTCTGCCTAACTCAGGTCAAAGAATCCAACTGGTGGTCTGTGTGACTGATCCTAGTTCTAAAAGCAGGTCTCTAGAGAACTGTTCGTGTGTCCTATCCTCTGCCATTGCACATTACACAGAGGCAGGCTGGAGACTGCAGATTCTGAGCTAAACAAATCTGAGAGAAACTTTTACAGGGACCAAGGTGCACCCTCAGAGTTTTCTTCTGTGTCCTGTCTTCCTGTGTTAATCCAAACGCAGCCTTTAAAGAAGTCACTAGACCTGTGCTCCTCTGAATCCCTGCCCAGCCGTGCTGGCTGTCAGTACTCTGGGCTCTATCTCCTCAGTTAATTGTCTTCTCAAAGGGAAGAGGCAGATTTTTCCTGTATTACCATCGCTCCTGGAATCCAGACTAGAATAAAATAGATTATTTCAGTTGAAAGGGACCTACAGTGATCATCCAACTACCTGACCAACTGAGGGTTGACCAGAGTATGTTTTTAAGGGCCCTGTCCAAGTACCTCTTTAACACTGATGGGCTTGGGGCATTGATCACAGCTGGGAGATCTGTTCCAGTGTTTGACCACTCTCTTAATGACAAAATGCTTCCAAAAGCCCAGCCTGAACCTCCCCTGGAGACAAGGTTTGCTAATAAACTACTTTTTTTGCCATGGCTATTCTAGGAAATATTTTCACTCAATTAGCTCAATGGATTGAAACTTTTACTAACAGCTGGTTTAGGGGGAAAGGCTGTACTGTATGTGAAAGGGTTAAACAGAATCAGTTCCTGCTGCAGAGTAGGTGGTTTTCCTCTCCAGGCAGATGAGCTTTACAGTAGCCCTTTGAAGATATAAATCACTGTGAAGACTTCCTGTGAAACTCAGCAGTGTGGCCTGATGTGATCCCTGTTTCATCTTTCTTTGATCAGCTGTGAAACTCAGTCTGGCGAGGCTGTGGTCTTCTGCTGTATGCAGGCTTGTTTGCGTTGCTCAGGTGACTTCTTAAACTTGTCATATCTTAGTTCTAAGTTCCTAAGGCTAGTTTAGCCATTGATTTTAGACCTTTAGTTGAAGCAGTAAGTTTGTTTTCTGCGAGTGTCTTCTGAGCCATGAACAGCTGGAGTAGCACTCGAAGAAATGACCAGAGTCCCAGGCGATGCTTACGGCCTCTTCGGAATAACTTTTGAAGTCATCTTTCTACAACTTCTCGATTATCCAGATACTAAAAAAAGCAATTAAATGCATTTTAAAGTGTTGAGTTCTCTGTTCTTTCAGCATTGATGGCTCTCTGTGCATAAAACCCCAGGGCCAGTAATATTACTTTTAAGCCATTGGTGACTAGTCAGATCAGGACAGCTGTTGGTCCCTCTCTGCTGCCATTCTCTCTGAGAATGAATGTACCTGATTCTGAAGTTCTGTGTATGGCTGAAGTCTCTGTCTGGAATTGAGCAGTGCTGAGCAATGCAGTGGGTGTTTTCCAGAGAAACTAGTCATATTTCCTACATCCTAAAATGCCCTGATGGCATATGTACCTGTTGTGGGGTCATCGTGCCCCTTTGATTGATTCTGTCATGTTCAAGTGCTGCTACACAAGGATCAGCAGACAAACCCCTTCTGGTTTACTAGCTCAAACTTCTGTTCTGTCATCTTCTAATATGGGAATTCAGGAGAAAAATGAAACCTCTGTGACATAAACCTTGTGAATATGTTTGTTTAAGTTGAATCATCTTGAAAAGCAGGCTGGAAAGTAGGCTGGAACTGAAAATTCACAGATTAAATTCTTGGGTTATATCTGTTTGGTTGGGCGGCACCTCGCTCAAAAGTAACTTTGACCCACAGCACTGTGTTTACATTTGTGTAGATTATGGTGCTTAAGGACATGGTCTAGGAGTTTGCTTGTGAGTGAGGTTAATGGTTAGACTTGATTATTTTACAGCTCTTTGTCAGTCTAAACAGTTCTGTGACTCTATGACCTTTAGCTGATCATCAGTTAGTCACAGCTGTCTTGTGGAACCAGGTTTGTTTCATACACTTGTAATGTTCCTCTCTCATCAACCCCATCTCTTGCTTGGTTGAAAATTTCTGTTACGGAACTGCATGCGTCAGCTGATCGGAAACTTTTTGGCTCATCCACATGAAGCTCGTGGGTAAAATGTTGGCTGCTCCTCAGGCTGTAACAGCAATTATGCATCAAATGAAGCCTCAAGATGAGAATTTCCTCTAAGTTATGAAACCTGAGACAGTGCTGCCCACCTTCTAGCCATGCACTAGTTCACGTGTAGACATAAACTTCTCTCCAGTTGTATTTGTGTGTTATAAAGCTAATTTATACTAACTCTGGTTCTGATTTAAGCATTAGTTGTTAGATGTTCTGTTTGCATTGTGGTGATTTAATTCTCAGCACGCAAGGAAATGCTTTTGCCCCAAAGTGCAGGTGGGAAGCCTGCGACAGGGAACGCCTGTGTGGCTGCCAGCCGGGAGGACTTGGTGAATAAGAAGCAGAGGACGGCTGTGTGGGGCTACAGCTCTGCTGGAATCCCATTTACCCAGACAGAGCTAATGAGTTTTGAACTGGAGGGGGATTGTTGGTTCTCATATTGCTTACAGGAGAGGAAAGCAGGGGTTCTCGCTCTACTCTTCAGTGCCACCTTGTATAGACAGTTGGAGGACCCAGACAGTGCAGAGCCAGAATGAATAAATTCATTATTTAAGTAGATACAGTGACTATCTTATTGAATCTCAATGAACTGTTTACGTGTGAATCTCCACCTGAAACATTACCCCTCATTGAGCACCAGAAGAAAAGCAGCCTTCGTATTTTCCTTTAGCTCAAAGTTTCATTTTATTTCATACTAACAATTTCTCTGTTTTAATTCCTTTGTATTAAGCCTAAGGTAAAACCAATAACTTTGTTAAAAATCAATCCATTCTAATCGGTTTAAGAAGCATCAAAGGAACTTCTTTGACCAAGTGAGAAGCTTTTAGCCAAGTCTGTGTCTATCAGGCTGCAGTTGCTGGCACTGCTCTGTACTGCTGTGCCTCAGCTTTTTCCGCTGATCCCTGCACCGGTCAGTCCCTGGGCAGTATCTGTGTGCTTTCCCCACTCCGGGAGTGTGAGCAGCTTTAGTCTGTTCTGTGCACAGGAGAAGGATCTGAGTAATTACACCTTGGAGACTTACCTGGAGCTGAGGGTAAACAGCAGGCAAGTGGAAGTTTTATTCGCTTCTAATCTAAGCAGAACTCCCCCAGCTCTTGGTATCCAGCATGGAACATTTCAGATTATTTCTCTTCTCACTTACCATTGCCCACTTCTAAATCAAGCAGTGAAGTTGGAGCGTCTGCTCAGGTAATTTCTTTCTTAGGGCCACGTTTCTGGAATTCCTTCTATTCTTTAAAACACAAAGCTCAAGTTAGAGAAGAAGAGAGAAGCAAGGTAGGAAAAGGGGGAAGAACAAAAGACAAGGCTGTAGGAAAAGGGGGAAGAACAAAAGACAAGGCTGTAGGAAAAGGGGGAAGAACAAAAGACAAGGCTGAAGCATCAGAAGACCATCATCTGCTGTAGCCACAGTCCAGATTAGCCAGTCACACAGGACAGGCTGGCAATGCCGGAAGAGATGTGATCTTTGCCATAGCCAATGTGCATAACCTGGTTACCCAGGCAAAAACTTACGGTCAAGGTACTGATTGCATGGCTTCAGAATCCCTTACAGAAAATCACCCATAGAACTCCTTCAGGTCTCAAACCTGGCTGATTCCTGGCTTTGGCATGGAGTTAAAAGAGAGAACAAAACTTTTATTTTGGCCTCTTTTAGAACAGTAGATATCGGGCTTGGTATGTTTTTTGTACAAAGATGCTATTTTAATACTTCTAAAATTATGTAATTTGACAAAAGTCTGGTAGAAAGTATAATTATTGTCTCATGTTCTTGGGAGAACAATTGAGGATGATTATAATGTTCTTTGGAGCTTTTACTCAGACTTAAAGGTGATAAAGTATTTTAGTTCTTGAGCAGTGAGCAGCCAGCACTTCATCCTCAAAGGAGGCTAGGCAAATGTTTTAAATGCTGTCAGTGTGAGTTTTCAATCCACACAGGACTTTATTAATGCTTGCATGTTTTGTAAGAACTTCAGATACTACTAAAGTCATGAGCAGCAAGATAAAAGCCCAAAGCAGAGTGATAGTAATAGCTGTCACTGTAGTAGCTGTAGTTGGGTCAAGGACAGGCTCCATCGATGTGTTGGAAGTAAGTTGTTAAAAATTAACACTTGCCTGTACTTATTTGATCTAATAAAGTTCTGTGGTGAGCTGCCAGTAAGGTTAACTCTCAGAAACCGAATGTAAATAGAGTCTGTGGACTGCTTTGCCAGGCAGGCAGAAATCCGTTCTGCTGTGTGTTGTCAGCAGGGGTTTCAGCAAAGCTTATCATGAGCTATGTCTCTTTCCATTGTACAAACAGGTGTTAAATCCATACAAAAAAGAAGCACCTTATAAAATGACACATTGTTCATTACACAGAGGTAATATTTCAAAAAAGTGCATAAATTACCCACATAATTAGTTCTCATTGGATGTGTTCCTGTGTCATCTGCCCTTGGTTATGTGGTCCTGCTTAAGCAGTGGGGTTGGACTTCCTGACCCCTGGAGGTCCTTTCCGACCCCTAATGATCTGTGTGTGTATAAGCTGTAAAGACCATATCCCTACATCTTGGTCCTTGTGTTACAGACTTTAAAACACTTCTGAAATATGAACTATCTCTTACCCACCATGTGAATTTGGTAGGGCACCTGGTTGGCTCAGTTGGTAGAGCTCTGAATTCCTGCGGTCATGGGTTTGAGCCCCATGTAGGACAGCATAACTTGAGACCTTGCTGGAGGCTTACCCTGCTCCAGCAGTGGGGGTTGGGCTCAGATGATCTTTCAAGGCCCCTTCCAACCTGTAACACTCTGTGATTCTGTGACTTGGGTGTATCAGTGATTCAAGAGTTGCCTATTTATGTATTCAACTATGAGGCTGCAACCCCTCCATCTCTTGGATGATAAACCTAAACCACTTACAGATCCAAGATACAGTGTTTTCAGTAAATGAAAGACTGCTTAGAAAGTTTCTCATTGAGTATTTGCTGTTGAGACTAGAGTAGCTCATGGGGATTTGCAGAGAACATAAGCAAGGACGTGGAAGATATGCCAGCGGAGCTGAATGCAAGAAAAGGAAATGGTTCTCATAAAGGTCCTTGACCAGCTATATTTTATATACTGAAAGGTGCTGTCTAACCAATACTTCTCAAAGAAAATTGAATTGAGCTTAGCTAAGATTTGGGAGTTGATGAGGGATTTTAATACTGATATAGGTTTTAATCCCATAGGAGATAATGCTTGAGCAGCCTGCTAACCTTCTGTGGTGTGTCTGATGGGGTGAGCATAACTCTGAACTTAGAAAACAATTGCTCATTAAGTGGTAAGCATAACCTTAAGCTTATGAAGTAGCTATTTATTACATCTGACAACAAGGAGGCAAATAGGCCTTGAAAGAGATAAGGAGCCTAACAAGCCAGACCAGATGTAATTTGTCCATGGTGAAGGTTAAGATAAAGAAGCAGATGTGCTCCTTATATGGGACACAAGAGATGCTAACAAGCAAGGAGGCAACTGAATTTGCGCAGAGCTCTGGGTGAGGAAGACCTCTTACTTCCTCCCCTGAAGACCATCAGAGACCCCTACCACTAAAGACAGTTTAGTGTTTAATTAAGTTTAATTTGCATGCAAAGTGGACAGACCATTAATATGTATTACGCATATTGCAAACCCTAATGTTTATGCATTATCTCGTAGCATAGAACAGCGGTCCTGACACCAGTTCAGGGGGCATGTTTCTAGGACACTAGCCTCCAAGCACCCCCACTGGCCATAACAAATTACCTCCTTAAAAACTCTAAACAGAATTCTTGGGTCTTCTCGTACATCAGGTGAAATGAGTGTTTTGATGGGTGAATGTCAAGAGCAGTGGATATTGTCTACCTTCACTTTGGCTGTTGGTAATGAAGATTCATACAAGAAAGCTGATGAGTATGGGCCAAATAGACAGACAGTGAGGTGGAGTAGGCCAGACAAATTTTGGAGTCCTTATGTGGGGACAAGGTTTTCCTTTGTTTTGGCCAATGGCACACAGTGGCCAGTCTGTCCCTCTGTGGCTCTCTGTCCCTCTTCTGCTTCACACACTCCACTGCCTACTCATTCCTTTTCCCTTCCCCTTATCTTCCTTATCTCTTATCTTCATCTTGTAAAGCATTTGACACAGTCTCCCATGGCACCCTCAAAGCCAAACTGAGGCAGGGTGGTCTAGATGATCGGGTAGTGAGGTGGATCGTGAACTGGCTGCTGGACAGAAGCCAGAGAGTGGTGGTCAATGGGACAGAGTCTGGTTGGAGGCCTGTATCTAGTGGAGTCCCCCAAGGGTTGGTAATGGGACCAGTACTATTCAGTCTATCCATTAATGACTGGAATGAGGGATTAGGGTGCACTTTCAGCAAGTTTGCTGATGACACCAAGCTGGGAGGAGTGCCTGACACCCCAGCAGGGTCTGCTGCCATTCAGCAAGACCTGGACAAGCTGCAGAGCTGGGCAGGGAGAAATGTAGTGAAGTATAATAAGGGCAAGTGTAGAGTCTTGCATCTGGGCAAGAACAGCCCCGGGTACCAGTATAGGTTGGGAACTGACCTATTGGAGAGCAGTGTAGGAGAAAGGGACCTGGGTGTCCTGGTGGCCAATGGGATAACCATAGGCCAGCAATGTGTCCTTGTGGCCACGGATGCCAACAGCATCGTGGGGTGTATCAGAAGAAGGGTGGTTAGCAGATGGAGAGAGGTTCTTCTCCCCCTCTGCTCTGCCCTGTTGAGACTGCATGTGGAGTATTGTGTCCAGTTGTGGGCCCCTCAGTTCAAGAAGGACACAGAACTGCTCAACAGAGTCCATCACAGAGCAATGAAGATGAGGAAGGAATCTCCCTTTGGAGGAAAGGCTGAGGGAGCTGGGTCTTTTTGGCTTGGAGACTGAGGGGTGTCCTCATGAATGTTTATAAATATGTGAAGGGTGGGTGTCAGAGGGATGGAGCCAGGCTCTTCTCAGTGTCATCTAGTGATAGGACAAGGGGCAATGGGTGTGAGCTGGAACACAGGAGGTTCCATATAAATAGCAGAAGGAACTTCTTCACAGTGAGGGTGACAGAGCACTGGAATGGGCTGCTCAGGGGGGTTGTGTAGTCTCCTTCTCTGGAGATGTTTAAAATCTGCCTGGGTATTCTCCTGAGTAACTTTATCTAGGTGATCCTGCTGTGGCAGGGGGATTGGACTAGATGGTCTTCTGAGGTCCCTTTCAATCCCTAGCGTTCTCTGATTCTGTGAATAGTATTACTTTAAACTTACCTTCAGGTAATTTTCCTAACAATATCAGGGATGTATTTCTTATATTTGGCAATGCACATCTTGCTGATAAGCCAGGCACTAGTTAACATACCCTGCATTTAAGATCCCCTAGTGGCAATCAAAGAACAGAGGTCTTGGGAATGATTAACAATCACAGCTAAAGATAACAGTTGACTTCGGATCAATCTGATCTTTACCAGAATGCATTTGGCTGCAAAGACATGAAGTAACCCCTCTAATCCTTTAAGTGAGGTTACGCCAATCATAAAGAGGCCATAAAAATAGCACTTGAAATTTAAGAGGTTTAGAGTGGTCAGTGCCCTATACTAGTTGTTCTGAAGAAACATCAAAGACAAATAAATATTTATTACACATAGAATCTGCTTAGACTCGGGAGCCCATTTGACACCTCTATCACAGCTTTCAAGCTGGGAACAATGCACTTCTTTTTCCTGTCCTCCCAGTTTTGTCTCTCCCTCTGCCCCCTCATCCTCAATAACTACTAGAGGTCTTATCTTGTACATTGTTTAGGTGACATGCGTGAATTCGAGCGTGCAGTTACATGCCACTATAAATATGATCAACTCCTTGCTTTTTCACCTTAATGTTCTGCTCTAACTATATGCCAAATCCTGAAGTGTGTTCTATTTTGGGAGCATCCTAGCTTTTAGCGTGCTCACATGTCTATATAGTCCTCAGAAACCTGCAAGCCGAGTTATGGTTAGTGTCCAGAGCTGCAAGTCAGCTTATCTTGGTTGATGACAGATATGATGGAAACATGTAACTACAACTAGTCATTTTCTCTCTCCAGGACAATTTCAGGGGCAAAAAGGAATATATGAACACATCAAATTCAAAATCTCTTGCAGAGACATGATGCACATCTTCCTAAATACTATTCTGGGGCTGGTAGTGTAGAAAGAGCACGTAGAACAATTAAAGTGTCACTGAAAATGAACAAATTGGATTGTGTCAGTTAAGTTCAAGTGAAAGCTTCTTGTATATTAAGAGCTTATCACTATTTGGCTGGCAGAAAGCCATGTGATCTGACTTGTAAAATTAGAAGGAGGCTTCTAGACGGCGACAAGTCTTACTGCTCCACTGGGTGCACATGTGCAGGTGCAGAATGATAGAGGCACTGAAATGAATAGTGACAGACGAAAAGCAAGAAAAGGAAGGCAGGACGCTGCTGCTGCTCTGCTCTCGGTGCTGCTACTTGGTCTCCCTGTGACAATTCTGTTACTGTAATTTCCTCTCTTATTTATCAGTTAATGCCAAAGACTCAGGAATTATAGGCTTAGCTTCCAATGTGGTAGGTGCTCTGCAAACACAGAACAAAAAGGAGATTTCTGCCTCTAACCAAGCTAACGCCAAGCTGGCCATCTAAGAATGGGATACCATTCAGCATGGTGCAGATTACTAAATGGGGATGTGTGGGATCGTAGAATCATTAGGGATTGGAAGGGACTTCGAAAAATCATCTAGTCCAAACCCCCTGCAACAGTGGGATCACTTAGACCAAGTCACACGGGAACACATCCGGCGGGTCTTGAATGTCTCCAGTGAAGGAGACTCCACAACCACCCTGGGCAGCCTGTTCCAGTGCTCCGTCACCCTCACTGGGAAGAAGTAATAAAAAAAGTCAAGCCCCAGACTGCTGAGGCCCCAGAGGAAGTTGAGACAAGAGAGGAGTCTGCCTTTGTTGATGAGGACTGGGTTAGGGATAAGTTGAGCAAACTGGATGGACATAAATGCAGAGGCCTGGATGGGATGAACCCGTGAGTGCTAAAGGAGACAGCAGAAGTCATTGCTAGGCCACTTTCCATCATCTTTGCTAAGTCATGGGGATCAGGAGAGGTGCCTGGGGACTGGAGGATAGCAAATGTCACCCCAATCTTCGAAAAGGGTAAGAAGGAGGACCCAGGTAACTATAGACTGGTCAGCCTCACCTCCATCCTAGGAAAGGTGATGGAGCAGTTTATCCTTGACGCTGTCTCTAGGCACATCAAGGACAAGAGGGCTATTGGGACAGTCAGCATGGCTTCACCAAAGGGAAGTCATGCTTGACCAACCAGACAGCCTTTTACAAGGGCATAACCAGGTGGATCGACGACGGCAAAGCAGTAGATATGCTCTATTTTGACTTGAGTAAAAGCATTTGACACAGTCTCCCATGGCACCCTCGAAGCCAAACTGAGGCAGTGTGGTCTAGATGATCGGGTAGTGAGGTGGATCGTGAACTGGCTGCTGGACAGAAGCCAGAGAGTAGTGGTCAATGGGACAGAGTCTGGTTGGAGGCCTGTATCTAGTGGAGTGCCCCAGGGGTTGGTAATGGGACCAGTACTATTCAGTCTATCCATTAATGACTGGAATGAGGGATTAGGGTGCACTTTCAGCAAGTTTGCTGATGACACCAAGCTGGGAGGAGTGCCTGACACCCCAGCAGGGTCTGCTGCCATTCAGCAAGACCTGGACAAGCTGCAGAGCTGGGCAGGGAGAAATGTAGTGAAGTATAATAAGGGCAAGTGTAGAGTCTTGCATCTGGGCAAGAACAGCCCCGGGTACCAGTATAGGTTGGGAACTGACCTATTGGAGAGCAGTGTAGGAGAAAGGGACCTGGGTGTCCTGGTGGCCAATGGGATGACCATAAGCCAGCAATGTGTCCTTGTGGCCAAGGATGCCAACAGCATCGTGGGGTGTATCAGAAGAAGGGTGGTTAGCAGATGGCGAGAGGTTCTTCTCCCCCTCTGCTCTGCCCTGTTGAGACTGCATGTGGAGTATTGTGTCCAGTTGTGGGCCCCTCAGTTCAAGAAGGACACAGAACTGCTCAACAGAGTCCATCGCAGAGCAATGAAGATGATGAAGGGAGTGGAACATCTCCCTTTTGAGGAAAGATTGAGGGGAGCTTGGTCTTTTCAGCTTGGAGAAAAGGAGACATGAGTGTTTATAAATATGTGAAGGGTGGGTGTCAGGAGGATGGAGCCAGTGTCATCTAGTGATAGGACAAGGGGCAATGGGTGTGAGCTGGAACACAGGAGGTTCCACATCAATATGAGAAGGAACTTCTTCATGGTGAGGGTGACAGATCACAGGAATGGGCTGCTCAGGGGGGTTGTGTAGTCTCCTCTGGAGTCGTTTAAAATCTGCCTGGATATGTTCCTGTGTGACTTGGTCTAGGTGATTGTGTTTTGGTATGGATGATCTTTTGAGGTCCGTTCCGATCCCTAATGTTCTGTGATTCCATGGTTCTGTGAAAAATATTCCAGAAAGTTTGCTAATCTAAAGGAACAGTCTGAAGACCAAGATGTTGTGGATGATGACGGTCTCTTCAGTTTCCTTTCTGAAAGATGCCTTAATCCAGCCAAGATTGCATCAAGCCCGTGGACTTTCAGTGGTTTCCCAGGTTACAGTTCATTAGTGCCTGTATCATAGAGAAGCAGGAAGGACGCTAAAATAAGGACACTGAGGATTTCATTGTTGCACGGTGCTAACAGAGAACTCACTTCTCACGCAGAAAATCAGGCTATGGTACTTTCCAGTATTTTTTAACTTGTGATCTGATAACAGTTTTAGAAATAGAGAGCTGCCATAAAGGATCACACCTAAATCCACAGTTCAGATCATAACACGGTGCTTTGCCAAGCTCATGGCAGCCAACAGTAACTGTAGTATAAATGACAACCCCAGGTACCAGTACAGGCTGGAGACTGACCTGTTGGAGAGCAGTGTAGGAGAAAGGGACCTGGGGGTCCTGGTGGCCAGCAGAATGACCATGAGCCAGCAGTGTGCTCTTGTGGCCAAGAGGGCCAACAGCATCCTGGGGTGGATCAGAAGGGGGCGGTTAGCAGATCAAGAGAGGTTCTTCTCCCCCTCTACTCTGCCCTGGTGAGACCACATCTGGAATACTGTGTCCAGTTCTGGGCCCCTCAGTTGAAGAGGGATATCGAGCTGCTGGAGGCAGTCCAGCATAGGGCAACAAGGATGATGAAGCAAGTGGAGGACCTCCCTTATGTGGAGAGCCTGAGGGAGCTGGATCTCTTTATCTTGGAGAAGAGGAGACTGAGGGGTGACCTCATTAATGTCTATAAATATGTGAAGGGTGGGTGTCAGGAGGATGGAGCCAGTCCCTTCTCAATGTCATCTAGTGATAGGACGAGGAGCAATGGTTGTAAGCTGGAACACAGGAGGTTCCACATCAATCTGAGAAGGAACTTCTTCAGAGTGAGGCTGACAGAGCACTGGAACAGGCTGCCCAGGGGTGGTTGTGGAGTCTCCTTCACTGGAGATGTTCAGGACCTGCCTGGATGTGTTCATGTGTGACTTTGTCTAGGTGATCCTGCTGTGTCAGGAGGATTGGACTAGATGATCTTTTGAGGTCCCTTCCAATCCCTAATGTTCTGTGATGCCCACAGGTGGGGAGGATCTGCTCCTCTTTTAGGAACCTGAATGCTAGCAGGTTTGCTGACTTCATAGGGATCCCTTAAGGCCTCAGGGCCTGTTGGAAAACTGCTGCTGTGGCCTAAGACCTACTGCGGTCTGTGGTCACAGAATACAAACAACCATAGCACCTTGTCCCTCCCACTCCAAGTATCTCCTTCAGCTATGTGACAATGTGCCATCCACAAGTCATGGCAAGATGGGAGATTTTCTGCATTTTTGTGTGCTCAGAGGAGCCAACTTTGAAAGGTTCTTCCTGTGGGAAGGCTGTGGCATCTGCACAGGACTCCAGCAGCATTAGAGACCACCTTGTTGATTAAGTGACCTAGGAAGAGGCAGCATCTTCCAAAGACCAGAGCTATCAGTAATCAGTCCAGGAGTTGGGACTGCTCATCCACTAGAATGAGCGTTAGTCACACTGATGCTGTTTCAAAAGAACTACATTGCAATAGACACTAAATAGCCAGAGTACTGACTTCAAAGACATTAATAAATAAGCTTTAGGCTGATTAAAAGCTACTTCAAGAGAGGTTAAAAGAGATGAACCTGGAAAATGAAAACAGGCTTCCTCATTCCTTTTTCCAACTGTCCTGTGAATGATGAAAAGAGATCTTGACAGAAACCACGTAAGAACGTATTCCGTCAGCAGTTACTTTCTTGGATTTGCCGATGTATGGGACAGCTCACTGCAGAGGTTATCGGTACAGTCAGACATCAGTTTCATTCTCCTGTTATTGCTAGAATCTGTGGCACCAGAAATTAATGAAGGACAGATTCCTTACTGCTCATGGTCTCAGTGAAACAACTGTGTGGAACATACGAAACAGCTATTGTCAGTAGCAGATTACTATTATAGAGAACCATGCAAATACAAATCTAGCAGAAGAGGTGTCGTACTCTTTATTTGGTGGCTCTTATTCTAATCATGGTCCCATGGCCATCTGGCTTCGTGGTGGGCATCTGCGCAGCTCAGTGTTTCATCACTCCACAGTTCTGGCAGAGTCCGTCTACCTGCCACATGAGACTTGTTCTTCTGTCTAAAACCAGCTTGACTCTTCACAGTGCAATTTAACTGTATCATGACTTTTGATTCCTGAGCCAAGTACTTGGATGTAATTCCAGCATTTTAACCAATATGAATGGCATTGTGTGTCACTGAGCAAACCAGTGTTGTGTGCAAGGTACTTCTGTACCTGTGCTGCTATCTGGAGCTTTCATTTGGGTGGTAGCTTTATCTTTCTGATGGATAAGATCAGCAAACCCTTGGACATCGACCTGTAGGTACTTTAACTTCTATCTTGTAAATGAGACCAGGTTTAAGCACAAATCTTGATTGAATTCAGGCAAACTAAGCGTATCAGGATATGTAGAGAAATGTAGGCTGGGTTAACATCATGTTCAGATGGGATCATGTTTGCTACTCAGTTTAGAAGAAATGTGACATACTGGCTAGATTTCACCAAAAGCTACTGCATTTTTCAGGTCTCTTTGTCCTCTCTTGCTCATTAAGTTGTTTTTATTTAATGTATAAAACATAAGTGTTTTCCTTCAGAAAAAAAAAAAATCACATTTTCTGCTGGTTGATCAAATGACTTTTCACATGGCTCACTGATTAACTGGTTGTCTGGGTATGGGTTGTTCCTCATCCACCCAGCTGTGATTCTTCTGAAATTGCTAGAAATCCCATGAAGTCCCTCAATTCTGAGCTTTACCTCTAGATTTTCTAGAGTCTCCTTCTCTGGAGATGTTCAAGACCCGACTGGACAGGTTCCTGTGTGACTTGGTTTAGGTGATCCTGCTGTTGCAGGCGGATTGGACTAGATGATCTTTCGAGGTCCCTTCCGATCTATGATTCTATGATTCTATGATTCTATGATTCTATGANGTTCTGAGCTTTACCTCTAGATTTTGTAGCTTGGATGCGTGCAGATGTGTGAAGCCAGGGGAAATGCCTCGAATGTGCCTCATCAAGTTCTTTCCCACAAAACTGCAGACCTGCATTCTGGATCAAACGTTTACAGTGCCACCTCTCTTGACCATTCCTCATTGATTTTGCCAAGACAGGAGCCCTTGCCTTGTTCACAGACAGGTATTTTCATGTAATTACTTCACAGTTGAAGGAGTGTTCTTACTGAAGTGCACGAGAATGCTTCAGTTGGTAGCTTCAGCCAGGTAAAGGCGCACAATGTGCCCGCACAATCCTGTCTATATGGAGAGCAAAACTGACTTGATCTCTGTTAGCCTTGAGGAGGAAGAGGAGAAACAATGGGGAGATTTTTTGCGTGTCCTGTGATGGAACTCATTCAACTTGAGGGGCAAGATACTGATGACTGCTTTGCTGCAAATCTTCTTCACTTCTTAATGGTCCCTGTCCATCTGTTTCACTATATAACAGTCCCTTTTGGCATAAATATCACGAGGAAGTATTTACTCATCTTAATACTAGCAGCACAAGTGATTTGTCAAAGGTCATGCTCTGCTGAGCAAGGCCAAGACACTGGCCTGTGGCTCTCAGTAGACACTGTTTCATACAGGAGAAGCTGTTGAATGATTATACCTCAGGGAATTCTAATAGCAGGCAGCACTAGATGAGTAGACATGGTAACTGGAGATGGGATTAGCCCATTACATGGCCTGGGGTGTCTGTCTGTCTTAGTACTGAACTACACCTGGGAAAAGAAGCAAAAAAGAAGTAACCAAAAGCACGTGTTTATAGTAACACAGGAGATCTCCTACCCCTGCAGGGCTGGACTGGAGGATCAGTTTATTAAGACTCATATGTGGATATAACGCAAATCAGAGTAAGCTCAGTCACACCATCAGCTGCAAGTGGTAGAAGCTGCTACTTGTGTTAGGAGGATAATGGAACCAAGAGAAACAAGCAACACTTTTACAAACATTTAATCTTTCAAAAGATGTCATAAATAAGAGGTTTCTTTGTGAGAAAAGATCTGGAGAAACAATGCACCAGCATATCACAAAATAGTAATCTCTTGGAATGTCAGTTCTCAAAAGGTGAATGTGTCAGAAGAGATGGGGAGAAGACAATGAGCTTCACTATGGCTGTTCAGGAAGCTCATGTTAACTTTCCTAAAAGCCGTAAAAAAAGTACACGACAAACACATTCATCTGCAAATATAGAACATAAGAGGTGAAGAGACTTCACAAAGGGAAAGTCACGCCTGACAAACCTGATAGCCTTTTATGAGGGCATCACCAGGTGGATAGATGATGGCAGAGGGGTGGATGTAGTCTATCACGACTTGAGTAAGGCATTTGACACAGTCTCCCACAGCCAAACTGAGGCAGTGTGGTCTAGATGATCGGGTAGTGAGGTGGATCGTGAACTGGCTACAGGGTAGAAGTTAGAGAGTAGTTGTCAATGGGATAGAGTCTGGTTGGAGGCCTGTATCTAGTGGGGTGCCCCAGGGGTCAGTGCTGGGACCAGTCCTGTTCAGTCTAGTCATTGATGACTCGGATGAGGGGTTAGCATGCACTGTCAGCAAGTTTGCTGATGACATCAAGCTGGGTGGTGTCGCCGACACCCCAGCAGGCTGTGCTGTCATTCAGCAAGACCTGGACAGGCTGGAGAGCTGGGCAGAGGGAAATGTAATGAAGTATAACAAGGGTAAGTGCAGAGTCTTGCATCTGGGCAAGAACAACCCTAGGTACCAGTATAGTCTGGGGACTGACCTGTTGGAGAGTAGTGTAGGAGAAAGGGACCAGGGGGTCCTGGAGGACAGCAAAATGAGCATGAGCCAGCAGTGTGCTCTTGTGGCCAAGAGGGCCAACAGCATCCTGGGGTGGATCAGCAGGTGGTGCTTAGCAGATGGAAAGAGGTTCTTCTCCCCTTCTGCTCTGCCCTGGTGAGACTACACCTGGAGTATTGTGTCCAGTTGTGGGCCCCTCAGTTCAAGAGGGATGTGGAGTCCAGCATAGGGCAATGAGGATGATGGAGGTGGAGCACCTCCCTGATGAGGAGAGGCTGAGGGAGCTGGATCTCTTTATCTTGGAGGAGACTGAGGGGTGACCTCATTAATGTCTATAAATATTTGAAGGGTGTGTGTCAGGCTCTTCTCAGTGTCATGTAGTGATAGGACGAGGGGCAATGGTTGTAAGCTGGAACACAGAAGGTTCCACATCAATCTGAGAAAGAACTTCTTCATGGTGAGGGTGACAGAGCACTGGAAGGGGCTGCCCAGGGTGGGTTGTGGAGTCTGCCTCACTGGAGATATTCAAGACCCGACTGGATGTGTACCTGTGCGACTTGGTCTAGGTGATCCTGCTGTGGCAGGGCTATTGGACTAGATGATCTTTCGAGGTCCCTTCCAATCCCTAATTATTCTGTGATTCTGTAATTAGTTCATGAAAAACACGGTGTAAATAGCCCAATATTTTGGCAGAGAAAACCAACTGAATATAAAGGACAGTGTGTAGATAAGACAGAGCAGGAAATGGTATCAGAAATGTATATTGGGTCAAGTGCAGTAATTGTTGCAGAGTTTACAAATAAGTAAAATGAAAAAATAATAAAAGCACCATGCTAGTGTGAAAAGCAGCTGCTCCAAATATGAGATCTGATATGTTGATCTGATGGAAGGTAAATAATTTTCAAACATCTGACTGGCTTTAACTACAGAGATCAAGCAGTGATGCACATCAAAGGAGTGTAAACACTTTCTTTAAGATCAAGACCTGTCAGTCAGCAAAAATTAGTCATGTAAAGGACAAAGAGTGCCTCACAGGGTAAGACAGATCTTGGACCACAGAGAGGGTAACTTTCACACTTCAGTCAAATGAAAGGCAACTATTAGGAAAGCTCACAAAAGTTTTATTTGAACTCAGCAGAGAGCTGCAGACATCAGAGTCTGTGTTGCTGACAGTAGGACTACCTCTGACGTGACGGAGGGTATCCTGCAAGACTCTACTTCCATGTTAGGTCTTAGACTAACACATCTGAGGACAAGGAGCAATTCAAAGCACTTCAGTATTGCCAAGGAGAGCCCACAATAGTTTTGGTGAATTATATTGGAATTGCAGCAATGCTCTACATCATGAGAAAGAGAACTACAGGGCACAGACAGACAGCTGTTGGCTTATCTAGACAACACTTCTAGTATGAAAAGGCAGAAAATAAACCATGCAAACAATACAAATGCCAATTTCTTGTGAAATAGCAATGAGCCGGTGAGATGAACATAGTAGTTGTAGAAACCCAGCTGACTCTCCGTGCCCAGGTGATTCTTTCAAGTATATCTCTGAATCACTCAGACATTGACTCTTGGAAAATGAGACACACTGGTAGCTGGAAAATGAGAAAAGTTCTTTATTGAAGTGAAATGAGCAAAGATAGCCAAGATTTAATGAACTAAATCTGTGTATATCTGGCAAAATATTAGAGCCTTTTCAATTGCAAATGTTTAAGGAATATTTGGAATAGGTCTCAGTAAAAGTAACCAGACACAATGTCTGATACTGTAACTGGGACTACAGCACCAGCATTACTTCAACTTGCAAAGACTAGAGTGTGACATTTGCTGAGTGTCACGTCAGGATCTAACTGTTTAGGGGAAAAAGGAGAGGCACTTTATGAGGAGCTGTATGTGTACAGGTGCTACAAACAGCAGGCAAAAACACAACAATGGAAGATGGTGAAATCTCATTTTTTTGAGATTTGAGCGTCAGCTCTTAGAAAATGCGTAGACCGTAACTGTGAAACCAGAACTGCGGGGACAGAACCCAAGTCTGGGGGTTTCGTGCAGATTCCAGAGACTCACTCTTGCCACACGTAACTTGTTTGAAAAACTCTATGGTAATAAAGTGTGGAAGAGCTACTCTTCTAAAGTGAGAGGAAAATATTCTCTGTTGCTAAGTGAAGTTAGGTCTTAGCTA
The DNA here is from genome assembly GCA_013400115.1 of Rhinopomastus cyanomelas. NCBI lineage: Eukaryota > Metazoa > Chordata > Aves > Bucerotiformes > Rhinopomastidae > Rhinopomastus > Rhinopomastus cyanomelas. The sequence goes on from VXBP01004728.1 coordinate 559,148, forward strand.
ACACTTCTTTCATAGAAGATACACATATATATGGATACAGAATGTGCCTCATGATACACAAGTGGAATGACTGCTGCATGAATTTATTAGCTCCTTTCATATATAACTCATTTTATAGACAAGATACTAATGTTTAGTTCTAGCAACTGCCATTCTTGACTACAGTGTGTAGAGATGTTCTTTCACGAGCTGTTGACACTGGATACTATTGGCAACCTGGCATATGGTTTGGTGCCTGCTGATCTGCTTATTTACCTGGTTACTTGATGTTTAGCCACTGGGCAGTGGCAGTTCTTGTGTCGACTTTTTAAACTCAGTCTTCATAGAGACAGAGAATTCTTCTTCTTCATTTTGCAAATATGTCGGTTTTAGGTAACAATTTAGCTCTTTCTGGGATAATGAATTATCATCTGGTGTGGTGGAAGGTCCACAGCACCAGTACTGTGATAATTCTGAACGTTTTTAGCTATTGGATTTTCACTCCCAGCAAAACGTCCCCACTTCACAAGCGTCACTCGTGTAATGGCAACACGTGTCTCCTGTGTACCAAGGACTTCGAGGCTTAAAATAGTCAATGTGCTTGCCATGTGGATAGTATTAGATAGACAGATGGTACACTCTTCTCTGTTTGTAGTCACATAACCCATATTTCCATGGACCCACAAATACGTATCACCTGCTGCCTGCTAGTCAGCCTGTGAATCTAAAAGGTTAAGTAGCTAGGCATGTCCTCGTAATTAGAGAATTGGTGTCTTCTGCACTGTGATTTTCTAGAGTTTTAAATATATCTTCCTCTTTCTGTTCTTTGAATATTCCTGCTGGAATAGAGAATCTGATGTGCATGCAAAAACGACCTCCTTCTCCCTTACTGTTCATATATATGCTGTTTGGAAAGCTGTGTTCCCTTCATGCATGGTAGCTGCTGACTTTAATTAGCGGCACATCCTGTAAGCGCGGTCCGGATTCCAGGGGAATTGTTACCTTCCCTTTGAGGCTCCTTCTAACGCACAGTCATGTTGTAAGTGTCCTAGTTTGTTCTTTGTTACTCTTGATTTTGCATTTAAAAATTCCATCAGTTTTGTAAGTCATTCTCAATAGCAGCTGCTATTTTTGTTGTTTGGTTTAAGCACCTTTCTCTATTTAGTTTTACCAGGATTTTATGACTCTCTTTTCCATCTGTGTAAGCTCTGGAGCAGTTTTTTGGCTCAATACGATTTATATTTCTTTATTTATGGAATGTTACCTTTATGAACCTTATGCTTTCTAGATAATACATGAAACAAGGCTCGCAGATGTGCACAGGAAATCTGTTGTATAAACAAGCAATACCTTTTTGTGCAGATTTAGGAAAACGTATTGCTTAGGGAATTCCTCAGATATACAAAGGGAATGAAACTACAGTTTTTCTCCACGCACACTCTATTGGTTTATGGAGGTTTTTCCAAATCAAAAAAAGGTCACATTTTAATACTGGGTTATCACACAGAAATATGTTGCCAAGGCTCTACAGGAAAGTTTTCCTTAATTCTCACTTCTCTGATAAAGTCCTATCATACAGGCCTCAAAAATGCATAAGCAGAGCCCCAGCTTACAAGGTGTATACTCTTTGATTTTTTTTGTGTTGCCCTGTGTACAAGTTTATCTAATCAGGTGGTGATTTCAGATGCCTGAATCCATCACAGTTGTTAATGTCAGCTGAGGTTTGCTGAGTCTTTCTTTTCATCTTCCTGAGACCGGATTCCAAATGGATCCAAACAGCTATTTTTCTTGGAATTACTATCAGCAATAATTTGATACTGATGATTGAGCAGAATTCATTGATTACTCTCCTCTACATTGTCATCTCTTTGTCATTGTAGTCATTACTTTGTCAGAATCCTGATCACAACTGGTGCATTTGAATGCTGAGAGCTGGAACAGTTGTTGAACACTCTAGTGTTGGTTCATCAAACATGTTGTAATATGGGGCAGGGGTCCATTCAAAGCTTCAATGTTTTGCTGGCTAATGAAAGCTTTTTGTGGCTATATGGTTCTGAGTATGTCACAGTACGGACCAAGGGAAAATACGATTCTTCTTAGTGACACTGAGTCCTGTGGGTACTCTGCAGTATGCAGCTCGCTCATGCTCTTTATGTGTCTTTTGTAGGAAAGAATTTTAATTTCAACTGGAAGTCCTACTGTGAAATCTCTTTTGGAGCAGCAGCAAAACTGGCACTGATGCAGAGATGAATGCATCTCTCTGAAGGCTGGTCTTTTGTTTTTCTATTTATTTAGCACAGCCATGCTGGGCCTGGCCCAGCAAAGGGAAATTAGAAAAGGTAAACAGTTTCTTCATACCTGTGTTTTCATGAACAGATAGGATTTCCTCTCATGTCCATTATTACTGAGTAATGCCTTTTGCTGTGACTAGTTTAAAGATGCTTGCTAATAGCTGTTATCTATGATGAGTGAACCCATGAGAAAAGTGAGAGTGATTTCTGTGATGCTTCTCGAAACTGAAGGGCACTCATTGCCTTCATCTGAGGTTGCTTCCACCAGCCTGTATGTAATTAATCCTCATTAGTATCTGTGTGAGATCAAACTCAGCACATTCC
>VXBP01004728.1:561776-642052 GCA_013400115.1 Rhinopomastus cyanomelas
CCCGTATTGTTAAAGATCATTCCATACACTCTTCATTTGGTAGAAATGTAGGAAATGATGAAGCGTCTTAGTGGAACACTACAGCAGGAACTATGGGAGACATCACATCAACACAGAACTGCATGATTGGTCAAAAATGAGTATGTGCCTGGGGACTGATTGTGGATATAGACACTCTCTGTGAGCAGCAGGAAGAGGGAGTAAAATCATGTGGAGAGGATGAGAAAAATGAAGAAATGGCTTGCTAGAGAGCATGAAGAGAGACATCAAGAAAGCCTTTGGAAGTGGAAGGTTAGCCAGACATGCAAGTCTCAGTAGCAGAAGGAACTGGCCACCTGTGGCTTGGGGTTCTGATGTGATCAGCAGGAAAGAATTTACCACACCTTTGTAAGTGAATCTTGAAAACCTCAGGGGTGGATGAATGGCTGGACACAGGGGGTATGGAAGACAAAAGGCAATGCACTACAGGAATAGATACTCTTCTTGAGTAAAAATGCATAATTTTATAGAATATTTGCAGTAGCTTTTCCAGTAGATAAATATTTATTTATCCAGTAGATAAACAAGCTACAACATTTGAAGAGTCTGAAGTTAGCAGGGGACTTTGGTCCAAAATGAACTCCTGAAATATTTGTGAATATGGGCACTTGGCTCATTATCAGTCAAAACCTAGAATCATAGAATGGTTTGGGTTGTAAAGGAATTTTAAAGATGATATTATTATTATTAAAAATATTGTTATTATCACAATTTTCCAACTTTCTCTTGCTTATGGGCAAAGTACACCCTTGAACAAACTATGGCTTTTGCTTCTAGGGCAAGATCACGAAGACTGATAATACAATGCATCATCATATCCATCTTAAAACCCCAAAGCATAATTACCTGTCTGGAGAAAATTCTGCGCATGTTCTCAAAAAGAAAACATTTTTGCCCACATGGATTTTTACTGTAGGTCACAGGAATTATCATTTCGTAAGCAAATATGCGCAGTCCTTTGTAAGTCCTCAGCACAAAGGAAACAGCCTATGGAGCCAGAGTTGGAGAAGCATTCTGTTCACTGTCCCTGGCCACTGGAGGCAAGATGAGGGGTCATAGTCTTAAGCTCCATCAGGGAAGCTTTAGACTTGACATTAGGAAAAAATTTTCACTGATAGAGTGATCTGGTTGTGGAATGGGCTGCCCAAAGAGGTGGCTGAGTCACCATCCCTGAAGGTGTTCAAGGTTAGGCTGGATGAGGTGCTGAGTGGCATGATCTAGATGTTACTGGGTTTATTTGGATTTAGGTTGGACTGGGTGATCTTTAAGGTCTTTTCCAACCTTATCATTACTGTGACTCCAGAACTGGACATAGTACTCCAGGTGGGGTCTCACAAGTGCAGAGTTGAGGGACAGACTCACCTCCCTCGATTGACTGTCATTGCTTGTTCTGATGCAGCCCAGGATACTTGCTTTTTATTTTTTTCTAATTAATTTGTTAGAATTCGGAAGGCTAAGATAGAAAATACTATTAAGTTACACAATAGATTCCTATATAATATTCACATCAATTATCTGTTTTCTTTCCAACTTACCAACCATTTTGATAATTTGGGTGGGGAAAGTATGATCTGTTTCCAGCAGTGAGAAAAACAAATTGTAGAAAACACAGCCCATCTCTTCCTTTGGACAATCAATTCTAACAGCATAACTAATCCCGTGAGACCTCATCAATCACAAAACTAAGTGCAGCTCTGTAGTTTTTTTTAAATGATTGTGAAATGGACAGCAGATCAGTCTTCTCCAGATAATTCATTTAGATCTAATGTTATGTTACCTTCAAGAGATTTTATATCTTTCTTCTTTTTTTAATCTGTAGAGAATATTTTTCTAGTGCCCAGTGGCCACTGATGGTAGCAACAATTCTGCTTTTAAACATCAAGACAATTTCCAGCCCTAAGGAGAGGTTTTAGGCATTTCCTCTCCTTTGCCCATAAGTGACAGTACCATGCCTTAAAGCACGACATAAAGGGTTCTGAAGAACCAGTAAGTCTCTAATATTCCGTTTCTGAATCTGTTTGAAGCAGATCATTTTGTCTGGCATATTTAGATTTATTGTTTCTGTGATCAATTTGACAATGCATGAATTTAATACAATCTTCATGACATGATTGGTTTTCTGAGCTTTTTCTTGGCCAACAGCTGAAACGCTGGATTTTCCTTTGTTACCTTCCCAACAGTGTCCACTTCAGTGAAGCTGAAGTCGCAGGAAAACATGTTATGATGCGAGCACATAGCCAAGAGTTGTTCCTTCACAGAATCGCCTCCCATGCCTGAGACAGGTAATGATGGTATTTCAGGATCTGTGGTGACAGACTGACAAAGGTGTGCTTTTGTATTTATCTACAAGGATGATTTAATACCCACTGCTGAGCAGAGTGGCTCTGTGTATTCATTTGCCTAATTGGAAGGGATTTGCCATATCTAGGTGCATTTTTACTGCTGCTAGTACTCATCTTTTCCTCTAGTCTGACTACATTTTGCAAACAACTTGGATCACAACTCTCCAACTCTCACAGCCTACTGCCACCAGTAGAGATTGATTTGTTTGAAGAAGCTGGTGTTTCTGACCCTTATCAATACCATATCAGTGGCCTGACCTTGCTTGTAACTAACTCTAGTGGTCATCTCCAAAGAGTGGTAATATCTCTTGTGGCAATAAGTTCTTTAGATGCTGAAAATTCTGCACAGGGACATCTTGTTTGCTCGCCACAGGCAAAACGCTGGCCTCTTGTCCCTCACAACAAAGCAATATGTACAAACACATGCTTGGCGGCGGTCCAATTAATTTTACATTTTTTAATTTCAAGTTACCCCAAAGCACATCTCTGGATTTACTGTTGAACAACTTCCTTTTGTGTTTAACAGCCTCCTCGCTCCATTGTTTCCATGGTAACAACTGTGCAACATTGCTCCTTTCTGAGGAGGTGAAATATAAAGTGGCTGGAATATTGAAGTGTTTAAATATTTAAATGAAAACAACAAAAAGATGGTGGGGTGAGTCAGACATGACAGGATGGTGACACCCACAATGGCTGCTGTTAAATTGGACTGTGGAGAAGTGCTACCTTTGCTACTCGCCTATAACAAGCTGAAAAGAGCAGCCAGCTCAGTGGAGCTCTGCTGAACCTGGGCTATCGTGGTGCTCAGACCTAGCTGAGCACACTTATGACCAAAACTAGCTGAAATAGCCTGTTGCTAACCGAGAGACAGGAATAGCAGAGAAGTCCATTTTCAGGAGCGCTGTATTTGTTATTTTCCAGTGATAAATATTTGTTTAAAATAGGTAATAACTCCTAATTGTCTTAGCATTTTACTGTTAGGAAGTAACATGGCAGTACTGTAAAAAGTGTTCCTACAGACGTGTACAATACATCAGTGTTAGCTTTAACCATGACTTTTCATTAAGGGTAATAAATACCAGTTATCTGGGTTTGGAGGAGACTGTGCTTTAGATGTGGCAATTTAAAGGTACATTTAAAGGGAGCTTTTTATGAGGACGTTCTTAAAGTACTCCAGCTTTCTAATTCTTTTCAAATTCACAGTACAAGACTTGGTCTTCAAAGTGGATTTAGTGCTGCTTATTTCCCAATTTTAGCTCGTTTCACTTGCCCTTCCAATCCACTTTGATTGAGGTCCCCTTTGTCTGCTCCCACAGGTAGCTATGCCTTGCTTAGCACTGTCTCCCTGTTCTTGTGTAACAAAGCTCTCCCTTCCTTCCCTGAAATGCCTCCTCAAACACATTTCCTCTTGCTGTTTCGAACCTGGACTCTGAACCAGTCTTCTCTGTTCTTTCTTCTCTTTTCTGATCCTAATGGAGAGCACATGAACCCTCCTTTCTTATTGCTTCCACAGCAGACAATAAGCAATTGCCCAAATTCCTCATACCAAACACTCCATTGAGTGCTGTTGCCACTCACTCATTTCTTTGTCATTCCCTCTAGACCATCATTCTGCATGATTTTATAGACTGAATTTATATTCCCAGAACAAGGTTGTTTGCTTCCTACTGTCTATAAAGGAACATGGTTTCTACTAGCTTTGCAGACATAAATGGTAAGAACATTCTTCCCCTTCTCTGTTTGACAGCTATGATTCCTCTTAGTTTCTGTGGTCACATGGGGAACAGGTTGGGGGGGGGAGGGAAATTCCAAGAACTCTTCAAGCTCTGCTCATTAACAGTGTTAAAAAAAGATGCCAGCCAAAGTAGGAGGTGGTAAATTTTCTTATTCACCATCATTTTATTTTAAAAGCTTTGATAGGCCGTGAAACAGAAATTTCAGTTATCAAGGATACAAAGTTTTAGAGCAAGCCCAGCCAACACTGGGAAGAGCTGATACTGCCTTAGAAAAAAGGAATGAACAGGGTTGGTTCCTTCAAATATATGTTCTCCAATTCCCTGAATAAGATTGTTCTCAGCTTTTCAATACTGTTGTTCCAAAGGCATCACTTGCCAGGAGATACATCCCTGCACTTCCTTATATAGTGTGGGGAGTCTGTTGTTTTTTTCCAGTCACTACGGATGAATGCTTGTTCTTTTCTTAACAATTTTGTTTAACTAATATAATAAGGGGAAGGAGCTCCCCTGTTGAGTCTCTCTCATCTACCCCAATAGGACTTCCACTGAAGTTCTTTGGCCTCCAGGCTTTTTGTTGTGTGTGGGATTTCTCCGCAGCTTCCTCCTGTGTACTCCTAAGATCACAGCAGCCTGTAGTTTGGGCTAACAACTCATAAATGTTGAATATTTTTCTCACTGTAAGAATCATTTTTTGCTAATTTAACAATCCTTCTCATTCTGAGGAACTAGCAAAGGGTTTTGGAAACAGATCCCAATGGGTACGAAAGCTAAACAGAAGCGTGGTCAATTGAGGTGTGTGAAAATGGCTCCTCAATAGTTGTTCTGAAGTTCGGTTACTTCGCTGACATACAAAAACTTTGCAGAAAGAAAATTAACAGTGAGAAATTTCCAGGACTGAATTTAGTTTCTGTATGTAGGAAAGGAATGAGATTGTGTAGAACAAACAGTGATGTGGTTTACCTACCGAGCCACAAGCAGCAGATTCCCTTGCGTTTCGCATGATCTCATCTAACCCTACTCCTCGGAGTTATGGATAGGCACAGTCAGATTTCTCAAGTCTTAAGTGTCAATCCTAAAATGAAATCCATGCATACATTTAAGGAGAGGTTTGAAGAGTAATTCTGTTTAGGGAGAGTGGAAAAAGTGAAAAACTTACACTGATCCTTACATCATCAAGATGTGAGGAACAAAGTCATGTGAAGCAAATGGGGAAAGAATAGGGGAAGCTGAGAAGTAGACAGAAGAGAAAGTAGCTATGAGGGTAAAGACGAATAGAAAGTTGCTGGCAATTGGAAAGCCAGTACAATCAGTCGAGGCTGGGATGCAGAGGAGACAGTAAGCTTGGGAAGCTGATTAAAAATAGAAATTATATTTGTGGAGTAGAGGATATGCTGGGTAACAGAGTGCCTATAACTTAACCCAAATTTCAGTATGGCTTTATGAAGGTGCATGATTCCTTCAACTCTGGCAAGCATTTCAGCAGATGCCTGTATCCCTTGGAAATCAAAAGGGTGTTAGACATAGATACCGTGATGCATTTGAGGCCCTAGACAATATTGATTTAAGGAGACAAATATTGAGTGTTTTCAAACAATTCCCCCCAGTCTTTTAGGTGGATACTGATTGAATACTTACAGGCAGAAGAACACACTGAATCCTACTGATCTGCATGTGTCTAATTCTGTCCTGAAAAAAGACATTTTGATGGGCTTAGAGAAATTAATAGAGCCGGTGCACCTAAATTAAAATGTGTTAACAGCACATGCGGGGCATAACAAGTCAACTGATCTTATTTTCTTGTGGCTTAAAGTAGATCACATTAAGAGCCTAGATCTGGTTGGTACCTTTTGTATTGTATAGCAACAAGATTATATGCGGCAGCCTGACCTCCTTCCTGGGCTTACGCGGGGTTGTTTATGGCATGTAGGATATGCAGAACTCTTGCTTGTAGCATTCCTGCGCACTGTGGGAGAATCCCCTTAATAAATCGACTACTGTTAAACTCCAAAATAGGGTCTGAGTGAATGGGTGGCTGCTAGCTTAGTGTTCAAAGTATGGTGGAACCATAGATTCTCAGCAGAAAGTACCAGTACCATTGCTCAAGATTATTAAAAAGACATCAGCAGTAGGACGACTGCAAGATCCAAGACACAAGGGGGAAGCTAAGAAAGCTAAAGGAAGATGTGGTTCCCCGTTACAATGTGAGATGGACTTCCTCTTCATAGCTTTTACATTTCAGTTCAGGGTTGAGCTATTTACAGGCTTGGAAGGAAAACAAAGGTCTGAGTTAAACTACAAAACCAACTCTGTATTAAGGAAAACTTCTGCCTTTGAAGCATGCAAAAGTACAATATGGTAATACAGCTGGCAACCGTCCACTTGAACTGGAAAATGGATGAGAAATACAAATCTGAGAATAAGTAAAAAGATGTTGACGATCTTAACACAAGGATGAGTTTTTATTGGGCCTACAGATGGAGTTTCTCTGTAAATCAAAATATCCAAGTCATGGTTTAGCCACTGCAGAAAGTCTGGTGGAATCCTCAGTGCTGGGCCAGTAATGGATCTGCTTTCTTAATGTCAAGTATGGTTCAGCAAAGCACCTTTCACCAGTTTTTTAAAAAGCCACATGAATATATACCTCAGGACATAGAGAGGCCTGTGTTACCTACTGTTCAACATTTAAATATTTATGTGCTAATATTTGCTTTTTTACAGCTTATATTGTCAGGCTTATTCCAGGGACTGTGTCCTAAATAAGCACAGGATGGCTTCCTTCTTGACAGATGGGTTATTATGGACAGCACCAAGCTGAGGTTCTCTCCATGGCTTGAACCACCTTGACCAAACAGCAAAAACAGGATCCTGGTCTCCCCTCTCACCACATTGTCTTTTCTCTCAGCTGAGTTTTTATGGCTTTCAAGAGATTTTCTGGTCTTTTTCTGAGAACACTGTTGGCTTTCCTTTGACCTTGCAAACTGGGGATAGTGGAATGCTGGTTTTATCAGCTGGAAAAGCTGGACTTGAACAGGCTCTTTGTGCTGGTGGACAACAGGTTGACCATGAGCCAGAAATGTGCCTTTGTGGCCAAGGCAACTAATGGTATCCTGGGATGCATTAAGGAGAATGTGGCCAGAAGCTTGAGGGAGGTCCATTTCACCCTCTACTCTGGCTTGGTGAGGCTATGTTTTGAGTATTGGGTCCAGTTCTGGGCTCCCAAGTTCAAGAAGGACAAGGAATCTTGTGTCCAGTTCTGGGCCCCTCAGTTCCAGAAGAGACAGAGCTGCTGGAGAGAGTCCAGCGCAGAGCAACGAAGATGGTGGAGTGGAAGATCTCCCTGATGACAAAAGGCTGAGGGAGCTGTCTCTCTTGAGCTTGGAGAAAAGGAAACTGAGGGATGACCTTATCGATGAGTCTTGCATTTGGGCAAAAACAACCCCAGGTACCAGTATAGGCTGGGGACTGACCTGTTGGAGTGTAGTGTAGGGGAAAGGGACTTGGGGGTCCTGGTGGACAGCAGGATGACTATGAGCCAGCAATGTGTCTTGTGCCCAAGAGGGCCAATAGCATCCTGGGATGGATTAGAAGAGGGGTGGTTAGCAGATCAAGAGAGGTTCTTCTCCCCTTCTGCTCTACCCTGGTGAGACCACACCTGGAGTATTGTGTCCAGTTCTGGGCTCCTCAGTTCAAGAGGGATGTGGAGCTTCTGGAGAGAGTTCAGCGTAGGGCAACGAAGATGATAAACAGAGGTGGAGCACCTCCCTTACGAGGAGAGGCTGAGGGAGCTGGGTCTCTTGAGCTTGGAGGAGACTGAGGGGTGACCTCATTAATGTCTACAAATAGTTGAGGGGTGGGTGTCAGGAGGATGGAGCTGGGCTCTTCTCGGTGTCATCTAGCGATAGGTGTGAGCTGGAACATAGGAGGTTCCACATCAACCTGAGGAGGAACTTCTTCACGGTGAGGGTGACGGAGCACTGGAACAGGCTGCCCAGGGGGGTTGTGGAGTCTCCCTCACTGGAGATGTTCAAGACCCGCCTGGATATGTTCCTGTGTGACTTGGTCTAGGTGGTCCTGCTGATGCAGGGGGATTGGACTAGATGAACTTTCGAGGTCCCTTCCAATCTGTAGTGATTCTATGATGGTTATAAATATGTGAAGGGTGGGTGTCGGGAGGATGGAGCCGGGCTCTGCTCGGTGGCGTCTGGTGATAGGACGGGGGGCAGCGGGTGTGACCTGGAACAGAGGAGGTTCCTCATGGATGTGGGAAGGAGCTTTTTGATCATGGGGATGACAGAGCCCTGGAGGGGACTGCCTGGGGGGGCTTGTGGAGTCTCCTCTGGAGACATTTGAAGCCTGCCTGGACATGTTTCTGTGTGACTGGATCTAGGAGATCCAGCTGTGTCAGAGGGATTGGACTGGATGATCTCTCGAGGTCCCTTCCAGTCTCTAATGTTCTGTGATTCTGTGAAGGAACTACCAGACAGAGTACAGGAAAAGCCTACAAACATGATTAGGGGACTGGAACATCTCTCTTATGAGGAAAGGCTGAGGGACTTGGGTCATTTTAGCCTGGACAAGACTGAGAAGGGATCTTACCAGTGCTTACAAATACCTAAACGCTGAGTGTCAGGAGGATGGGGCTCGTCTCTTTTCAGTGGCACCCACAAGACAGGACAAGGTGCAATGGGCACAGACTGGAATACGGGAAATTCCATCTAAAGGTGAGAAGGAACCTCTCTGACGATGGTAGAGCACTGGAATAGGTTGTGGAGTCTCACTCTCTCAAGACATTCAAAACCCACCTGCACATGAACCTGAGCAACCTGTTCTAGCAAGGGTTGCATTAGATGATCTCCAGAGTCCCCATCATTCTGTAATTCTATGACTATTATTTTCCTTATCCTTTGACTCTCAACAGCACCAGTATTTTCTTATAAAACGAGTTGCCTTCATGAACTTCCCATGAGATGTTTCCTTAATTCCAAGTCCCTTGGCTGTTACTCAGTTCAAGATACTAATTGTGCTTGAGATGAAAACCAAGTAGATTTGGCAGTGCGAGGTGAAACTTGTCTGTGCTTCTAGTGAGACCAATTAGTTACCCTAAAGTTAAATGATCACAGTGATAAAGCACAGTAATAAGAGAGACAGATTGTTTCTTTTGTTGAGATTAAAGATAAGACATGCTCTTTAGTATTTTCTTCCTCTACATTTTGTTTTGATGGTATTTCTCAAATATCTCTAATTCCCAAAATGCACTTCTTTCAGGGGAATTCCTAGATCTAGTCTGGAAAACATTCTGTTATAATGAAAACACAAGATGTCTGGAGAATCACTATATATGTCTTACTATTTTATTTTATTTTTTAGAGTGAGGCCATTAATGGAAAGACCCCATTGAATTTACAGATGACTCTTCTGATTGCAGGATGAAATAGCAATAACTTAAGACCTAAAAAATGAATGTAAATTTATGTAATGCCACCTCACGCAGGAAGTATTTGCTTCTTTTTGCCTCTGATACTGTATCACCACCCGTGCACAGCACTACTGTCTAAAATCAGAGGAAAGCACCGAGACATCATTCCAGGATCAACTCGCATTGCAAGTGGCTTGAACGCACTCAGACCTTCTAGGTGTGGGTCCTGCCCACTGCTTGGGAAAAGGTAACTGGAGCTGAGTTCTGCAGCACACCACTTCCTTTTGAGACCTCCTACACCCAAATAGTTACCTGACACATTTTCACAGGAAACACAAAAAGTCATTTGGATTCTGTTCTGAAGGTTTACTATTCAAGAACAATTCTGAGGCTGCCCTGTGATCACCAGACTGATTAAAAATGCTAATCAGAAGCTTGTATGATTAGGAGATTAGCACTGTCTGAACTTTGATCTGCCTCATTTTGTGTACAGAGAGAGGGTGAGACACACACAGTCACACTGAGAACTGCTTTCATAGGTAGCAGCTTTCTTTTACGCAAAGGTTAGACAAAAGATCTCTTCACTTTTTCGTTTCTGGCTTTCAGTTCTTTATGGGGGTGGCCCCAGGGTTTCTGTGGTCACTAACTGTTATCTCTAAAACAGACAATTTTAACAGCCAGAAAAAGGACAAGACCCAGTGTCAAAAAAGGCAGTATGATACTTAACATTCCTGTAACTGTGTACCAGGGTTTGATCCGTGTGAGGTTCGTGGGACCTGATGGCATTAATAAAAATCCCTCACATGTGAAACCCAGGAGCTACTGCAGTTTCAATTCCACGGTCTTTTTCAACAAACATGGAATATCTGTGAATCACCACCTCAGCTCCAGACCCAAACTGACATCAATTTCAGACAAACTTGTCATTGCATGTCTTAGTATCAGTAACTCCTCAGATCAGGAATGCCGTGACTTTGAAAATGCCTTCAGTGTAAAGCCCAAGTAAGGGAATACACTTGGTAAGAATAAAAATGACATGCAACCTCTGTCAGTTGTGGGGTCAGACCCAGCCATCACAACAAACTCTCCAAAGCCATGGCCTTTGTCTGCCTTATCTGCGAATAAGATTATACATTTATAGTGAGTGGATACTGAAAAACCAACAAATCTCTACAAACTCCTACAGCGTCACCATCTCTCTATAGCTAGATAAAAACTTCATGCAGAAAAATCTGGTCTTGTCAGTGCTGCAATTCTTACTAAACACAATGGGGGGATGGCAGACTGATGTTCACAAAGCCACCCTGAGTGGGAGGCTTCCGCTACATAAAACAGGTGATGAAAAGCCATATGAGGAATTCCTTCTGGAATTATGGCAGCTGACAAAGTATGTAGTGACATCTAACTATGCAGTGGCTGGCAACTCTATTGCCTTGGCCAACCAACAACTTCACTAGAACTTAAAGGTCTTCAAGAGAAAAAGTCCACTATAAAGAATGGTCCTGATCTAGAGAGCTTAATTTGCCTTTACTCACCTTCTCACACCTTTGCGTCGGTTTTTCAGTCAGGAATGGCTTTCATCATTCTGTTTTCAACCGTGAGACTTCCTAAATGACCATGGACAGAAAGAAAGGGACATAGCTGTATGTTTAAAAGTCATGTAGATATAAAGCTCAGGGATATGGTTTAGTGGTGGGCTTGGTAGAGTTAGGTTAGTGGCTGGACTCCACAGTCCTAAGGGTCTTATCCAGCTTCAACAGTTCTATGATTTGCTGATCTGGGGTCTTCTCTACTACCTTTCTAGTAGGAGGCAAGAGCTGCCAGGCTTAGTCTTCCTCTCTCAGCAGATATAAAGAGAATGACAGTGCAGACTGGGGCATGCCTTCATGCCATCCTTCTAACATGCAGCTCCTGCTTTAAGGTAAATTAGAGAGTCAAAGGCCTGTCATGCAGGGGTCTAGGCACCCCTGGAGCTTGAAGAGCTAAGGCACACAACTTTCTGTAGCCGTGTGCACGCAAGCAAGCAGCAAGGTTAGCGCAAGCACTTCTGTCCAGTTCTCCAGCTTGAGCAATCCCTTTTGCACTTGAGGCAACTGGGCAGCCTTTAGCCCCAGTCTAGCCCAATTTCACACATGGAGGGTACCACAGCACCCTGAGCACTACAGCAGATAGAATTCGTAAACGTAACAAAACCCCCCATATTTGCACAAAGGTGAGAATACAGAATTCACAGAATTGGTGAGATGCTACTTGTGGACATTTGCTTTTATAGGCTGTTTGTAGGATCTGTGACAATGTTAGAGGTAATGCCAGATCTGAAGCGCTGTGTGTGCTGAAGGACCCAGCAGGAATCTCCCGAGAGGCCTTTCACTGAACACCAGAAGCAGTACTGAGGATGAGCCAAGTTAATCCCGTTTTCTCTGTGCCTGCTTCCTGACACGCACAGCATTCCAGGTACCCGGCATCAACACGCAACCAACGGCCGCGCTAGTAGTAGGTTCCCAAAACTGTGTTGGCTAACAAACCACTTAGTCAACACAAGTATAAAATCGTAGCTAAAAACAAAGACAAATTCTGCTTTGGGATAGCCTGTACCTACCCGATGTTGGTCTTCTGAACACCAAACGTGTCACAGGGTGAACCGTGCACACAGGTGCCACCTCGCCCCATGGAAGCCCACTGGGAAACGCATCTCCTACGGACAGGTGGGCAAACCCCGATGCTCGGCTCGGCCGCGGCTCCCGCCGATCGCACTCGGGGAGTTGCCGCTGCTCCTCGGGAAAAGGGTTCACTCGGGCAGCTCATTCCCTCCATTCCAGAAGGCGGGGGAGGGGGAGGGGAAGCTGCACGCGCGTTGTCATGGGTGCCGCAGGAGCACCCCCAAAGTGGCGGGATTGGGGCGGGGAGGGGGGCCTGGCCGGGTGCCGCGCTGAGCCCAGGAGCAGCTGCTCTCGCCCAGGCGGCGACTGTCACGCCGCGGGGGAAGAGGGAGGGTTGAAAGGGATAAACTTTAGACTCGGCCCGGCCGGGCAGCGATGCCGCCGTCCCTCGGTGCGTACTCGCAGCCCGCGACCGCTGCGCCGCCTCCTTCCCCACCGCCGCCGGCCATGGTGCGTGCGGGGCGCGGGGCTCAGCCCGGCCCCTGAGCGCGGCGCCTCACCCTCCCCCCAGCCCGCCTCTCTCTGCTCGCCGCCGCCGACTTAAAGCGCTGGGCACCGGCTTCTCTCCGTGCTGCAGCCCGCCCGTCATGGAGCCGTTTGCGGGGAACCGCCGGCAGTGACGCGCGTGTGCCGCCCGACCCCTCGGCGTCCGCTGCCATGGAGCCGGACGAGGCGTCGCTCGGACCCCCGAAAACCATGCTGCTCCTGCTGAGGAAAGTTCGCAAGAGGCGGGAGATGCTGCTGCAGCAGCTGGGCTTCATCTGCGCCATCCTCTTCTTCGTCTGGTGCATGTCCAGCCTGCTGTCCAGACTGGGTGAGTGCCGGAGCGCCAGGGGTCGGCAGGCGCTGGGTCCGTACCGAGTACCTCAGCCCGAGCTCTCCAACAGGGATGTGGTGTTTGCGTGTGTGTGTGTGTGTGTGTGTGTGGAGGGTGTTTAGTGTGTTTTCCTCAGAAGAAACCGCCCGCCCGCGCCGGGCAGGTGCGTGGCTGCAGCCCCTCAAGTAGTTTTCCCCTTTGCTGCTGCCTCGGAGCCGCATCCTCCCTCGCCAGAAGCTTGTGGATACCTCTGCAACTTCGGGCGATCTGTCATTTTTTTAACCTTTGGTTGTGAACCTCCATGACCTGCCACTGCTTTTTCTCCGTTTTTTCCTTCCTGCTCTCCCATTAAAATGTAGGTTTGACAGAAAATTACCCTTTTTAGGCAGGGAGCAGTGCTAACAGAATGTGTTGCATCCGTCGTGCAAGTGCCATGTATTTATAAGTAACTACATCATTGGCATTCGTGTTTGGTTTGATTTTCCCACCTGCTGGCTCAGTTGGGGCTGTTAAGTGTGCAGCATCAGGCCTTCTTCCAGCACTATGCTTTGCATCCCTCAGACACAAAGTCTAAGGTTACTGGGACAGCGCATGAATGTTTAGGTAGGGCTGCCAACAGTCCTGGAAGATTTAAGAACAAAATCAAACTAAGCTCAGATCCTACGTCCATGTTTAATATAAGAAAATCAGGTTTTGGCAGAATTAGGATGGGTTGCCAGCTTAAATTAAAGCTGAAGTTAAATCTGGTGGAACATGGCATACTTTCTAATGCTTTTGGGCTCAAATTATTGCCTTGTTTTTTTGAGATACGTCTGGGATAGCAATGAACCATCTGTATCAGAATTCAGCCTCTTAGACCATGTTAGCGTATTGCTCATCTTAGAACTTTCAGTGTGTGGTCTCAGAGTATGCTGTTGCTTTATTTAGACCTTATTTGTCATGCCTATACTTCCCCTGCCTCCTGCACCTTGCCCCTTGCACCAGCTATTTATGTTCATAAACCTACTGGTTTTTGAAAGCAAGTACTTGGGGTATGATTATATTTACATGATTTCATTTTTTGATGCTTATATGAAAAATGTCATGATTAATGAAAGTTTTTAATTTCCTGGGTTATCAGCTGAATCCCTCATAACCTAATTTTTGGTGGTATGCTGCATCAGGTAGTTCATTTTTTGTTGAGCTGGCTAATTTGCAGTGTATTGTATCCATAATCACCATCTGTTCTCTGTGGTTCTTATAATTGAATATTTTAGCAAATAACTTACAAGCTAGAATTTTTTTTTGTTTTGCAGGAGTCACTGTAGTAAAGAACAAGCATTACATGATCACTGAATATAGACTCACAAGATCAGCCGTGGAAGAACTGTTGTTACTGTAATGTGGTCATGTGAAATGGATAAGATTGAGATGGAAGTGATTTAATTAAGAGGTTCTATTCTTTTGATTATTACAACTGCAGTCCCTGTATTATCACATGCTGTTCCGTACTCCGTTTGGCAAATTGCATTGAAAATGCTTCTGGAATACAAGTTTTGGCAAAAACTCCATTGACTTCTACAGCTTGTTCTTAAGACTTACGGGGATTCACAGTGCGGTTATTTCCTCTTCTCTTTGATAGGTTTTGCAGGGATTGATGTTGCCAAGTGTACTCAGTGCTGAAAAGAGCCCTGAGGCTTGGAATAACCCAAAATGTATCTGGAACATGTTCATATGCATCTTTATTTTTGAGAAACCAGTAATGCAATATGTACAAATGCAGATGGCTAACTGGAAGTGTGACTGTTGCTTGTGTCAGCATAGCTGGTCTGGTTACATGTGTAGGAACTGCAGTGTGTTGAGTTTCACGGGTGCAGGCTTCAGCATTGGCTTACAGCAGAATATGTTTTCCTTGTGAGACGCAGACACGTGTTCTCGTAGCCAGGCCATGTTAAAAGCTCTAGTGTGGTACCTTTGTGGCTAGTTTCACTCTTTGTAGCTCAGAGCACCTGGAATATGTATGTTGGTAAGTGTCTCAGCCATATTCTGATGGTCTAGCCGTGCTCCTTGTCACTGGGATCATGTAGGCCAGTTAAGGTGATGCAGAAAAAAGTGGTGACACACCTGCTTTCTGTTTAATATAGGTCGAGAATCAGCCGTTGCAGACAAACATGTTTTGTCAGAAATGTGGAGGAATAGGAGGTTGATGGCATCACCTAATGGGACACATGAAGAAAGGAACTGTACAGAGCCAGGTAAGATGGAAAGCTACAATATATTGTACAAGCTTTTGAGACGTATTGCGTAGTGCTGTTGTGACCAAGTTGTGGCGATATGTTAGGGAAAGCATAGAAGTGTCAAACTTTGCAAAAAGCAGGACTGTTCTGTGTGCAAGTAAAGTTTATTGTACTGCATAATACCTTGACTTTGTCTGTCAAAAGTAAAAGTAAATGTTTCGCTATAAGAGTGTTTTGGGATCATTATGAGGCTTAGCTGATGCTGTCTGTGTTGCTTTAGTAGTGAGAGGTGTACACTTTGTGAGACTATGGGTAGTTAACAGGCAGTGTTTGAGATGCGCAGTGATTTATGTTCATTACCATCATATATTTAATCTTGTTTTGCTTGTTTAATGATAAACTGTATTCAGAGTAGGGATTTATATTCTGTGGAGGAGGATGATGAGGTAAGTAATATAAAACCCTATGTATCCATTTCACTTCAAGATAGCTATCTTGCCCGGGTGATGATAATCGATTCAAGGGCAGGGGTAGATGACACATTTTAATATCAGTGTTAGTCCACAACGCTTTCATCTTCCCATCTGTCTTTCCAATGTGTATTTCCTTCCTCTCTCTTTGCCTGTTGGTGGTTTACCATGTGTGGGAGATGAGACATTTTGCCAGTGGCACTAGCCAAATTAATTCAGGTTTTTAATTTTTTTAATGACTGATCAACTCTCTGACAGCAGAGCCTGTACCTTCTTTCAGACAGTAAGGACATGAGTTCTGGGGTGCTGTTGGTCCCAGGCACTAGAAATGTTTCAAGCAGTACTTTCTGCCCCAGCCCTTCAATTAAAGCTTTGTTGAAATGCTGAGACACCTGCTGTATGGACTAAAGATCACTACCGTGCTTGTGCACTGCTGAGAGACAAATGCAACAACATTGCTCAAAGTACATGGGCCCAAAAGTTTTGACTATATTGTTTGATGCCAAAAGCTTCTGTCTATTCATGTTAAGAACTTTGTGTGATAGCTTCCATTAGGGTTAGTCTGTTTGCAGACAAGAAAAGATGACAGAAACCATCTTCTGGAAACAGCTAATTCTTCTTGATGAATAGTGAGCCAACGCTGTTCTTTGCCACTCTTCTTTGATTTTTCTCCGCATCCATGGATGCATCAGTGTGCTTGTTTCTGAACGCGCTCTTGGAGCCAAGGCAGTAAATGCCATGAAACTGTAGAAACTGCATCAGCAGGAAGCCATCAAAGTTTGTGATGGAAATTTCCACTTAGTATGGGTGGGAACTGTTTTACAATGATATGATAAAACTGCCAAGGGAACACTGATGCTTATGTGCTAATTGGAATACCTTGAGCAGACCTGATTTCTCCACATGTTTAGAGTAAATAGTGCAGTTCCCTCAATTCCTTCAAAATTGCACAATTAGCTTCAGAGCAGTTGGGATAAAGAAATACAGTTGTGTCATTTTGATAGACCTTCTGAAATTTGGATTGCTGAGGTGCACTTACCTGTGTAACCACAAGATCTGACACGTGAAAGTCCTGAATACGCCTCAGGATAATGAGATTTTAAAGAAAATATCATGAGACACAGATTAAATTGATTACCTCTAGATACAGTGCTGGAATTAGTCTTTCTTTTTAAAGGTGTTTCTCCAGTTAGAACAGAGATAAGCAGATCAAATATGTCACAAAATTGCAACTATAGCATTTTTTCCATTAGTTCAGCTTATTTTGCAGTGCAGCTTATTTCTGTGTATCTTCTGCAGCCAAAGAGGGGATTTAGATGCTGCAAGAGTGGTTCAGGCATGAGATACCTGAGAGGATCAACATTTGACTGAAACTGAATGTTGTTGGGTGGGATAACATTTGTAAGAATCATGATTGTTATTGCTCAGTATAATGTCTGTAGATCTGTGGGGGGTGGTTGTCTTCTAGGTTAGGGCGTCTGGGTTTTTGTTTGGTGGGTTTTTTTGTTTTTTTCTTCATTCTTGTCTGTTAGCCAGAGATTAAGATTTGCCCTATAATGAGAAGAAAGCACAATGATCTAAAACCCATCAAAAGGGAGCAAGTAGCATAGCTCATCTCCATGGGAATGTAGCTTGTATAACACCATGATTACATCTGGAGAAAGCAGTCCTAGGAAAGGTCAAGATTGATAAAGATTGCATAAAAAAGTGGTGAGAGAATGTGGATTTTCAGTGGGAATATGCTAGCTTTCAGTCACGTGCTTATCTCAATATAATGAAAATCTCAGGAATGTTCTGTCAAACACTTTAAATGTCTGGACTTTGTTTCTTATCTTTATTTTTATTCTTCAGAACATGTATTTATTTTTATATATATATGTTGTATGAGTATGGTGCTCTCTGTGGGCTCCTTTACAAGAAGCACTTATTATCTTTGTAATCTCAGTATCTGCCTTAAGCACTAGGGTTTGCAAATGCATGGGTATGTGTGTGGTGTGCATCAGTTTCTTTATGTTAATGTGGATTTTTTTGCACGTCGTAAGATGCAAAACCTTCATAAAGCCTTTGGAAATGCAAGTTCGTGCTGATAGCCTGTTAATCCTTTGTGTCATTACAGTGCTATTGCTGTGCTCCCTCTTTATTAGCATCCTACACAAGTCTGCAGCTTTACTTCTCCCTTCCCAAAGGCTTTCAACAAAGTTGATTTATTTTCCATTTTACCCCCTTTTCTTACTTACATGAAAATAAAAAAAATTCCCCACTTATCAGAGGTTTGTAAGACTATGAGACTGTTGGCAGTTTGTGGCAGTGGTAAGAAGGGTACAATCTTGTTACTGTATCTTGGGAGAACAACTCCTTAAGCTTCTAGAAGGAGTATCAGAAGCTTGTGGTCAATGCTGTCTGCTAGAAGCTCACACAGCCTGCGTTGCCTGAGACTCTCTCATTTACTGAAGTAGGTGATTTTGTATTATATTCTTCTAGAAATAATATTAATGCGTCTGGGGGCTGTTGGTATGAGAACAGAAAAATCTTTGACTCTTGGCAGAGGAACCCTTGAAGAGGCTCTTAAAGAGGAACCCTAAGGCTCTTTCAAAAGAATGGAAAAATGTGTGTGTGTACACATATACATAGACAAAGTTTTTTTTTAACATTTGAAGATTAGAGGGATTGATACTTATGAATTTCTTAAGAAAAAAATACATTTTTTCTGATAGTAACTCTTCCACAGTCGTAAGAAGTTAGAGATACTACCTGTCCCATAATGGCAGCAAAGGAACTGTAAGTCAGTTGAAGGAATGAGGTGGAGCATTTGTGAACATCAAACCAACCTCAGTTCTAGTCTGAACTATGACCAAATGCTCACCAAAGTTAACATGTTGTGTAACATTTTACCATTAAAGATTCTTTCTGGCTTAAAACTTGCTTGTTGTGCTGTTAAAAGATAAAAGCCTGTATACTGCAGTGGAGCCAGGCTCAAGGGCTTAAAGGTTGTATGTAGAAGGCTCTGGACCTCAGAAATTTCCAGAGAGCCTGCTATTTTGTAATTATGAACCTTAATGCTTATTTTGTATTGAGTACCTCTCTGGATGGGTGCTGTGGTTATCCCTGTGAGGGAGACCGAACTACATTTTATTTATGGATCTGCAAACTTTCCCTGGGTAGATGTCTGTGGGAGGCATGGCTGATCTGACCCCAACTTAAAGCAGAGCTATCAGGGAGGAAGAGTAGTTGTCTCTAGCATCTTAACAGATCTCATTAGTTTGTAACCAATTTTTTTGCTGTATCCAAGCTCTCACTTCCATCTGCCATCAGCTATCTAGCTTGCAGTGCCATCTGCCCAGCCATTCTGATTTAAAGCTCCTCGGCTCCAATGGCTCGCTTCTTGTTTCACAATGTTCCCCAGCTCTGTGTCCTCCAGAACTCTGAGTAACGCTTCCATAGAAATTACAAGCTAGCGTGGCTGGTTGGTGCCACTCTTTCCAACCATGTGACTCCACTGGGTTGCATTAGGCTGTTCTAGGAACTGCTCTGGGCTCCTTTCTATTGCAGGTATTTTCCTCGTGTACAGTACAGGCAATATTTAAACGACTTGCTATGAATTAGAAAAGGCACTGGAGTATGTTTCCGTTAGTCTTCTAATGCTACTCGGTGAGCTGCCTTGGAATGGAGAGTCAGTGGCATTTGCCGTCCAGCGCTTTGTCAGCTGTGGACAGTTCCTGAGCTAAGTTGATTTTAGGTGGCTGAGGATTAGCTTCAAGAGTGCTCCTCCCATTGTTATTGGTGGGTAGAGATGAATTGTGGTTTTGGGGAAAGACATGGGCTAGCATTATTTTCTGGGCCATGCCCCCTTTTTGCTTTCAAAGTAAAAAGTGCATTGCTTTCTACCCTTGCAGTCTTATGCAGTAAAATAGTGTTTCCCAGCAGCATGTGCATAACTGAGCTCTGAGCCAGGGTCAAAAGTCGTTAGGTCTGTGTGTATTTTACAGTGTTACAACCTTGGGGACTCATGTAAGATGTGGTGCATTGTAAAGAAACTACTGACCACAGTCTTGTTAACACACCATAGAAAGTATAACAGCCTGTTAGTTTGTCTGTAAAAAATCAACGGTCTTCTCACAGACTAGCAAAGAGGAAACTCTCTCTTCAAATTAATTTTTCAAAAGGATAGTAAAAACTATTTCTTGTACATTTGTAGTGAAGATGTATAGGAAGCATTGATTTCCATCATGTTTTTAACAAATGCAGTGCTTAGTTAAATGCATCATTCTCAGTATGCTAGATCGGCGTACTCTTTTTTTTCTTAGCCTTTATAATGTCTGTAGTGTCTTATCGTGAACTGTGTGTAATAAATGCTCATCTAAACATACTTTTGTTGCTAGTGGAATATGTCATTTCTTTGATGATACAAATTACCTTTAAACAATGCGATGATATTATTTTAAACAAGGTGTTCATGGTCTTCCCTAGATCAAACTTGCATTTTGAAGCAGGGGTAAATGCCTTAGATTCCCTTACAACGTGCTTGTATGATACCTAGCACAGAAAGACCGTGGTATTACCGTGAGGTAATACAGACAATAGCCCTGTTGTGTTTATGTGAAAATATTCCCCACTAGCCTTTTAGTTAGATTTGCTTCGCCGCTTTGATGCATAGAAAATATACAGTTGTTGTAGAATCACAGATCTATTGATAGTTAGATACAAATAGTTTCTTTACTCCAGTCTTACACTCTCAAATACCAGGTAATGTACCAGTCTTAAATATCCAACTGCTTATAGGATCATAGAATGGTGGGGGTTGGAAAGCACGTCTGAAGATCATCCTGCTAGAGCAGGATCACCTACAGCAGATTTCACAAGAACGTGTCCAGGTGGGTTTTTAATGTTTCAAGGGATGGAGACTCCACAGCCTTTCTGGGCAGCCTGTTCCAGTGCTCTGTTGCCATCAAGATAAATTTTTATGTTCACATTGAATGCCCTGTGTTCCAATATATGCACAGTGTTCCTTGACCTGTTTCTGGGCACCACCGAGAAAAGCCAGGTCCCATCCTCCTGACACTCTCTCTTTAGATATTTATAACCGTTGAGATCCCCTCTCAGTCTCCTCCTCTCCAGGCTAACCAGCCCCAGCTCTCAGCCTTTCCTCATATAGAAGATGCTCCAGTTTCCACGATTATCTTGGAGGCTCTGTGCTGGACTCTCTGCAGTAGCTACATGCCCTTCTTGAACTGGGGACCTGTTGGTTTGAAATTAAATGAATATGAGGAAAGGATTAAGCAAAAAGTGACCCCTGCTTTATGCATATGGTATTCACATAACATTCCAGTGCAGTGTCTGGTGGATGTATGTACACGTGCACAGAGGCACACATTTATGTAGAGGAAAGACTTTGTTAACAGCCAGCATGTACCTTTTTCAGTAGCTAGGTGTCATATGCTTGTGGGGTTTTATTTGTTTTGTGTTAACTTTGGGTTGTTGCTCACCATCCCCTTGCCTGTGACATATCTCTAGACTAACTCTTGTCGCTGTAGGTGTTGAGTGGTAAACTATATTGGTTGTGATCTCACTTGAATGGTTTCTGTTTCCAGGGGGTATAGATGTGTGACAATTTAAAAGCACTTTTAGTGGACTGGTTGAGGACTTGCTGCAAATGTGTAATGTCAAGATTTTCTTGTGTGGCTCCCAAAGCCTCCTGATCAGAATTCATACCTAATTTACGTTGAACTTCTGAGACTCTTTGCCTGGGGAAAGTGTTTTGTTTATTTTTTTGTGAACCATTTGGAGCTAGAATTTTAAAAATAACAAATATTGTTTCTGAGCTGTTCATCTTCCAGAAGTGTGTTAATATTGGCATCCAAAACAGTAGAAAGAAATGAGACAAACATCTTTCTTATCTTTTGGTTCAACTTGCCAGCAGCATCCCCTGGAGAACCAAGAACAGAGAACAAAATTTGAGGTAATTTGTCCTTTTTTTTCAGGTCTAAGTGCCAGGTTTGCACAAAGGAGTTTAATATATAGAAAGTAAGTGACTAAAATGCCACTTAGAGATGCAGTAAGCATGGGCAAATGAAGCAAAAAGAAATATTTTATTACTCTATAATTTTTAACCTAATAAAAATGTTACGTGATATAGTGTTCATTTACATTTATTTATAGTTGGCTCTGGTCAAGTTGAAGCATGCTGTGGATAAGAACTTGTGCAAGTAAGTCATTGCTAGGCCACTCTCCATCATCTTTGCTAGGTCCTGGGGAACGGGAGAGGTGCCTGGGGACTGGAGGATAGCAAATGTCACTCCAGTCTTCAAAAAGGGAAAGAAGGAAGACCCAGGTAACTATAGACCAGTCAGCCTCACCTCCATCCAAGGAAAGGTGATGGAACAATTTGTACTAGAGGCTGTTTCCGGGCACATCAAGGACAGGAGGGACAGTCAGCATGGCTTCACAAAGGGAAGTCACGCTTGACCAACCTGATAGCCTTTTATGAGGGTGTAACCAGGTGGGTGGATGATGGCAGAGCAGTGGATGTCATCTATCTTGAGTTAAGAAAGGCTTTTGACACGGTCTCTCACAGCATCCTTGCAGACAAACTGAGGCAGTGTGGCCTAGATTTTCGGGTAGTGAGGTGGATTGTAAACTGGCTACAGGGTAGAAGCCAGAGAGTGGTGGTCAATGGGACAGGGTCTGGTTGGAGGCCTGTATCTAGTGGAGTGCCCCAGGGATCGGTGCTGGGACCGGTCCTGTTCAATCTATTCATTGATGACTTGGATGAGGGATTGGCATGCACTGTCAGCAAGTTTGCTGATGACACAAAGCTGGGTGGTGTCGCCGACACCCCCGCAGACTGTGCTGCCATTCAGCGAGATCTGGACAGGCTGGAGAGCTGGGCAGAGAAAAATCTAATGAGCTATAACAAGAGTAAGTGCAGAGTCTTGCATCTGGGCAAGAACAACCCTAGGTACCAGTATAGGCTGGGGACTGACCTGTTGGAGTGTAGTGTAGGGGAAAGGGACTTGGGGGTCCTGGTGGACAACAAGATGACTATGAGCCAGCAATGTGCTCTTGTGGCCAAGAGGGCCAACAGCATCCTGGGGTGGATTAGAAGGGGGGTGATTAGCAGATCAAGAGAGGTTCTTCTCCCCCTCTACTCTGCCCTGGTGAGACCACACCTGGAGTATTGTGTCCAGTTCTGGGCTCCTCAGTACAAGAGGGATGTGGAGCTGCTGGAGAGATCCAGTGTAGGGCAAAGAGGATGATGAAGGAGGTGGAGCACCTCCCTTCTGAGGAGAGGCTGAGGGAGCTGGGTCTCTTTAGCTTGGAGAAGAGGAGACTGAGGGGTGACCTCATTAATGTCTACAAATATTTGAGGGGTGGGTGTCAGGAGGATGGCACTGGGCTGTTCTCGGTGTCATGTAGTGATAGGACGAGGGGCAGTGGTTGTAAGTTGGAACATAGGAGGTTCCACATCAACTTGAGAAGGAACTTCTTCACGGTGAGGGTGACGGAGCACTGGAACAGGCTGCCCAGGAGGGTTGTGGAGTCTCCCTCACTGGAGATATTCAAGACCCAACTGGACAGGTTCCTGTGTGACTTGGTTTAGGTGATCCTGCTGATGCAGGCGGATTGGACTAGATGATCTTTTGAGGTCCCTTCCAGTCCGTAATGATTCTATGATTCTATGATAAGTAAAGTGTTTGCTCTGAGACCAAGAAGTGGGTTTTAAACAAAAGTAATTTTCTAAAATATAGCAACTTTGGAACCATATTTAGCATCTGTGGACTCAGGCCCTTACTTTCTTTGGAACAAAATGCCCAGTTTGAATGTTCTAGGGTGCTAGACTGAGATCTCAAAATTCCTCTGTTAGCCTGCCTTTAACATTTAGGTGTTTGCCTGTAGCTCAACCCATGTTTCTCAAATGTTAATGGTGTGGTACTACAGCAGCTTCTCTTTTGCGACTGCACACAACTCAGGCAAATTAGCTGAGTAAATGGTGATCTGGGGTCAAAGAGGACATACGTAGTAGAACAAAGATTCAAAGGTGCATCAGTCCTTAGCTATACCTTGACAAAGATGATGTATGAACAAGAGTTTGGACTAATATGACTTCCTGAGGTTCTGTCCAACCTGAACTTTCTTGTGTTCCAGCCAAGAACACAAGCTGTTTCCTTACAGCCAGACTGAGGAAATGTGGTCTGGCTGATCGGGTAGTGGAGTGGATTGTGAATTGGCTGCAGGATGGAAGCCAGAGAGTAGTGGTCAATGGAACGGAATCTAGTCTGAGTCGTGTGTCTAGTGGAGCACGCAGGGGTCAGTACTGGGACTTGTACTCTTTAGTCTGTTCATTAATGACTTGGATGAGTGAACTGTCAGCAAGTTTGCTGATGACACCAAGCGGAGAAGAGTGGCTGACACACCAGAAGGCTGTGCTGCCATTCAGTGGGACCCAGACAGGCTGGATTGCTGGTCAGGGAGAAATGTAATGAACTATAACAAGAGAAATGTAGAGTCTTGCATCTGGGCAAGCATGACCCCAGGTACCAGTACAGGTTGGGGACTAACCTGTTGGAGAGCAGCGTAGGAGAAAGGGACCCTGGGGGTTCTGGTGGTCAATGGGATGACCATGAGCCAGCACTGTGTCCTTGTGACCAGGAGGGGCAACAGCATCCTGGGGTGATTGAAAAGGGGAATGGTTAGCAGATCGAGAGAGGTTCTCCTCCCCCTCTACTCTGCCGTGGTGAGACCACATCTGGAATATTGTTTCCGGTTTAGACAGAGGGAGCTGGGTCTCTTTAGCTTGGGAAAAATGAGACCGAGGGGGTGACCTCATTAATGTCTATAAATATGTGAAGGGTGGGTGTCAGGAGGATGGAGCCAGGCTCTTCTTAGTGGTGTCCAATGATAGAACAAGGTCAACAGATGTAATCTGGAACATAGGAGATTCCACATCAATATGAGAACGAACTTCTTCACAATGAGTGTGACAGAGCACTGGAACGCGCTGCCCAGGGTGTTCTGGAGTCTCCTTCTCTGGAGACGTTGCGATTTGATCTAGGTGACCCTGCTGTGGTCGGGAAGGTTGGACTAGAAGATCTTTCAAGGTCCTTTCCAGTCCCTAACGTTCTATGATTCTATGATTCGGCGTTCTCGTATGGAGATGAACTGAAATAGATTTATCTCCAGACATATTTGAAATCCTGGACTTAGATTTTAAAATGGAAGTTGATGAGAACTAGGCTTACAGCTCTCCATCATATCCATGTCTCACTTCTAATGCAATGTTCTAATACATGTTTATTTAGATCCATTTCTCACTAGCAGGACCGTGCTGCTAGACCATTTTGTGCAGCAATCTTTACTTTTTTCTGCTCAGAAAATGGTGCTGTTGGTATTAAAGCTGTGTTTAAATGTACCTGTCCTCATCCAGGGCAGTTTCATTTTGGGTACGCTGCTTTTTACCTTCTTGTCTGTGACACACCACTGTATACCGCATTTGAGAATGGAAGTGCTGC
This sequence comes from Rhinopomastus cyanomelas, assembly GCA_013400115.1. NCBI lineage: Eukaryota > Metazoa > Chordata > Aves > Bucerotiformes > Rhinopomastidae > Rhinopomastus > Rhinopomastus cyanomelas. The sequence goes on from VXBP01004728.1 coordinate 586,979, forward strand.
TGTCTTGCTTTGTATCGTGCACAATTGTTGTCCCTTCTCACTTTACTGTGTAAGAAACAGATTGAAAAGTTACTGTACATCGGTCTGTGAGCATTAATCTATACTCTTGGGGTTTGCATAGGATAGTCTTTGTTAGGTGTCACATCGATCTGTAGATGCGAGAACTCAGCATTCAGTACTTCTTGTCTGTGCTCTTGGTGTCTCATCAGTCTATAACTTGGACTGATGTGACGGATTCAGGCAAAACTGGACAAGCACAGAACTGGATTGCAGGGAAGCAGGTTGTGAAAAACCACTGAATGTATAAAATATTCACCAGAAGCTGCAGGAAGGATCAAGAAACATGGGGTTTGGACCAAGATTATCCAGTCATGGAGCCTAGAGTTGGAGAATAGGTAAACGGAACATAGAAGATGTGAGTGAAGTGACATGAAGTGATGGAATTTGGATAATGAACCATGGGAGAATCTTGGCAATAGCAAGGCAAGGAGCCAGGTCGATGGAAGTGATAAGCAGTGAAACTGATAAAAGATGAAAAATCAAAAAGTGGCGAGAGGTTTAGGTTCGATTTGGCAAAGAATCTAGAATGAAAACCAAACAAGGTTTATAAATAAAATAGAAAAGGGGTAACTTTTAGCCTTGTTTGCTTTCAGTTTCTTGTGCCATTCACTGTTTATATCAGCTGATTTTTTTTTTTGGTGGGTTTTTTGTGGTGTTTTTGTTTAGCGTGGGTTGGGTATCAATGAAGAACATTTTCAGAGCTTGTACTAATGACACTGTCCAGATATAAAGCAATTTGGAAACTCAATGAAAACCATACTCTCCTGAACCTGAACTCTGTCTCTCTGCATTTGTTCTGGGGGTCAAAATAGCTGATCTAAAAATAAACTGAGCACAGTGTGAAATTTCATTACAGTAAATGAATTTTAAACTCTGCTCTGCTAATATTTCTGATAAAGACCCTTATAATTGAATTACTTTTTCAGAAGTTGGAAGATGTTATTATGTGGATCTGTTGCTGTATTCATTAATGCCAGTGACTTTTTCCTGGGTAGATGTGGTTATCCACCTAGCAGGCTGAAAACGTTCTGCTGACAATTAAACTGGCACCACTCCTGTTCTACGTGAAGGCAAAACTTTCAGGCAATAAAGAGTGATGGTTTCTTTTACTCTTTACAGTAGACAGATGCTGAAAACTGTGTAGTAGTGTCAGGTACGGTGCAGGCTACAGGTATTTGTGCTTGTTCAATTGTTGCTTTTTTGCAACATTAAATGAACGATGTACTGTTAATTATAGGTGCTGCATTAATGATGGAGAGAGAGATGCACTCTCCACTCATATTGGGGAACAATGGCCAATATGCCTTCCTGCAAGCAAGAAGACAAATTCAACTCAGTGCACTTACCACAGGTGGACATTTCCCAGCACTTACGAAAACCTGATTAATTACTTTCCCTCTGCATATGATGTACTTCATTTGCTCAGTGTGTTGAGGATAATATGACCTATTACACAGAGGTATTCAGACTTCAGATGGCAAGATGTACATATTCATAGTTGGTGGGAAAGATTTGAACTTCATAATAGTAAAGGTAAAATGGATGGCGTTTACATTTAGAAGTGCAAAGAGACTAAAATGGAGAAAAGTTCTTTGTTCTTTATTTACTGTGAATCAGCACACACTTTGAATTTTCAGTTCCCAGACCAAAACATAAACTCTCAGGAGAGAGACATTTGTTCTTTAGAGCTTCTGGAAGTGTACCAGCTTTGATGCACCGAGCCTTAACTGCACCATGTTTTTACAGCCATGATGGTTTACACAGCTGAAGTTCTGCCATAGAGTTGTTGCTGATTGGCTTCTGATTTAAATATTTGGTGGGATTCTTCCCTCTTTAAATACTTTCCATACCTTTGTAAAGGTTGTGTTCTTTGCCAGAATTACATCGAGCTTCTAAATTCGTTCACTGGATCTTTGCTTACTGTTTCTTAAAACTGTAAGGCTTTTTCATGCTTTCTTAAAAACCTTTCACAAGTCTTCCTCTCCCTCATTGCATCTAGCCTCTGTATGCTTCCTTTGCTGCACTGAAACTTGGAGATGACTTTTCAGTAACTACTCACTTTTTCTTGTTATTTTTACATAGCCCCTCGCAGGCTAGTACGTGAAAGAAACTCAACTGCAGTACTGTAACTCTCTCATTCTTGAATCTTGAGCCATGGGTATCACAGGGCTCTCAGGAGATTGGCCAGCCAGAACTGGCTAGCCAGGGAAGAAGTCAGAGCTAGCGTATTAACCAGTCCTCCTTCAGTCATGCACAGAAGCCTTGCTAGGTGAGGATGGAAGAAGAAGAGGAGGGTCCCTATAGTGTTGTCTGCCCTTATGAGATGCTGTGGCACTCTCTTAAGAGCACTCAATGAAAATGGACACGGAAAAGGAAAAAGACATCTGAAAAAGGCAGTGATCGGCCAAAGAATGCAGAGAGGGTCAGTAGCTAAGCTGCATTTCCAATCTTCCACTCATCTTTAGATTAATAGAATCATAGAGTCATTAGGGATTGCAAGGGACCTCGAAAGATCATCTAGTCCAATCCCCCTGTCACAGCAGGACCACCTAGACCAAGTTGCACAGGAACACATGCAGGTGGGTTTTAAATGTCTCCAGAGAAGGAGACTCCACAACCCCCTGGGCAGCCCGTTTCAGTGCTCCGTCACCCTCACTGTTAAGAAGTTCCTTCTCATATTTATATGGAACCTCCATATACACCAGCTTACACCCATTGCCCCTCGTCCTGTCACTAGATGACATTGAGAAGAGCCTGGCTCCATCCTCCTGACACCCACCCTTCAAATATTTATAGACCTTAATGAGGTCACCCCTCAGTCTCTTCTTCTCCAAGCTAAAGAGACCCAGCTCCCTCAGACTTTCCCCGTAAGGGAGGTGCTACCCTTCTTCGTCATTCTTGTTGCTCTACACTGGATGCCCTCCAGCAGCTCTATGTCCTGCTTGAACTGAGGGGCCCAGAACTGGATGCAATAGAGATACTTTTCTGCTGCCATGTGTTTTCACAAAGACTAATATGGGCACTAGGACCAGTTACTGATATAAATGTGGCAAACATGTGCCCAGAACTGCTTCTGTGTGATGACTGTTCTTGATTACAGCGATAACTAAAGGTCATCAAGTGATGTAACCAGCTGAAGTAAAATGGTTACCACTTCCTAGCCTGTCCTATACCACAGGGTCGAATACTACATTGCAGAGCATTATTTCTTCTCCTTCATTTAGAGGGAGAATTTAGGAGCCTTGGAACATAGAGATCTTTCCAGTGTCTGCCACAAGGTAAGGAGATGCCTGTCTGGTCCACCTGTGGGCCAGCTGCTATCCACAGAGTGGAGATGAAAAATTGTTACTAGGGAAGTTGCAGGTCTTTGCTGTGGTGATGGTTCTACCACTAGGAAAAGGTTTTCTGGCACCTTTTCTCACCTGTATGAGAGGGACTGTATAAAATGCCAGCACTTCTTTGCCATGCCAGGGATAAAGGAAGCACTTCATATTGCTTGCAGTCTGAAAAAGACACGAGAGAAAGAGTTTGCTTGCTGTCTCACTGTCATGTGAGACGGTGCCAAGCATGTGCTTGGCATTGAGTATTTGTGTTCTTTTCATTTGACTGGAAGGTTGAGAAGTGGCTTTGTCTTGGCTATAATTGACTTTTAAGTGCACAACAAGTATTTCAGATTTGAAATGAATTATGTTTTTAGTTCTGTATGGGTTGTTTGGTTGTCCAGGATTGATTAGTAGTAGCACCTCATGGGAGCTTTCTTACTTGGAAAGACTATCTGGGATCATCTCCAGAACTGCTTTAATCTGTGGATATTCAGGGCAACTAAGTTTAGTAAGTGCTACTTAGGTAATTAAAGGTTGGAGCTGGGCTGCTTTCTCTGCAAGACAACAGATTCACAGAAGGAAAATAGTCAACTTGGTTCAGTGGTATCTTCTGTATAGCATAGAGTCTGGTCCCACCCAAACCAGAGCTTGATTTTTCTAATGTGTTACGGGGTTTTGTCAGTAGAAATAATATTATGTCTCCTGTAGCTTTGGAGGTAGCAAAACTAGCTCAAATTACTGAAGTTACAAGGAGTATTTACAGCTGTTTATGAAACAATCATCCTATAAATTTTGAACTCCGGACTCAAATTTGCTTTACAAAAACTGCTGACTGGCTAAAGAATAATTAAATCTTTGCAAAGTAAATACTTGTGAAATTCTTTTTGCTTAGTTACTGTGTCACCACTTTGTACCCATAGATACAGATAAAAGACCAAGTTTTACATGCAAGGGAAATGTTGAGTTAAAAAAGTAATCGTTGCAGTGATATACAAGCACTTCAGGATCTTACAAAGCACTTTTTCTATGAGGTCAGTGGCTTTTGAGATTAGTCAGATTTGGTGGAATGCATGAAATTATTTGCAAAATCTTTTGATTTTGTTGGACACTTTGAAAATTCTGTGTTTTCTGCCCCTAGTTCCACCCCCTGCTGGGTTGAATGCTACGTAAATGCCTCTAGCATTACTCTTTCTGGGATGAGATTGCAGGTGGGGTAGGAATAACAATGCATGTGCCATATGGTTCTTAGTGAGTAACGTTTTTGTCTTCACAATTGAAATTCTTCCCTTCCATTCAGTAACTGCTTCTAAACATTTTGATCCTACCACATCTCACTCCACACTGGACTCAGAATTGAGCAGTGCTCTGCTGCTTGGAGGAAGAGATTTCAACTCTGCCAGATGCTTTTTTGGGTCTGAAATGTGTTCTGTGGGTTAACTGTCCTCCAAATGGTTTTCATCTGTGAGGAGCAGTACATCTGATAACTTGAGGAAGAGATGAGGATCTCGTATATCCAAAGTGTAGGGTGGAAAAAGCTGATGGTAGTCAGCATTGGCTATGTGCCTGTTTGTGCTACACTGTTTAGCCCTGTATCATCTCGCCGTGCTCAGGCTGGAGTAAGGGGTGATGTAATTCTCGAGTGCCTACAGACATGATTGCAAACTGACATTTGATCATTGCTATAAAAAAGCAGATTTGTCATCTAGGGGATCTGTTCTAGCGGGGCGTTGGACTAGATGATCTTCAGAGGTGTTCTGTAATTCTGTGATCTCGCACAGTAAACAAATTTCATTCCCTATACTAAGCGGAGAGACATTTTTATTTGTCTTGTTTAGAGTTCTTATAACTAAATACTTTCTGAGTTACTGATGTGATTGTCTTTTAAATTAATGGCTATCCTGATGTTCTAGCTGAAGTTTGTGTTTGGTAGTTGTATGCCTTGGCACAAAACATACAGTGCTGTACCTTCTACACCGATTGTTACTGCCAGAGACCCTGATCCAGTATTTTAGTATGGCATGGGGATCAGTAAATCCTCAGTTCTAGCTGTGGCTGCAGCAGTGACTGCCCTTTGTGGGGGTTTTTTTTCCCCCATATTCCTTCACTCCACAATTTATTTTAGCTCCCAGGAAGCAAAAAATTAATTGAACAGTAGTGGGGAAGCTAGATCACTTTATCCCTTCTACAAATATTATCCCAGTAGATTGACTCTGAACATGAAAAACACCTTTATAAAAGTAATCCTTGTTCTGCATAAAGAATGAAGATGATCCTGGCTTTTCCATTAGTAGATTTACACCTACTTAGGTGCCACAGTATAAATTCTGATAGAGAGGGAGTGTAAGTGTGGTGTTGCTTTTCAACAAGGTACCTGCTTCTTATCCTCAAACCAGTCAGTTCATTGCTCTGGTTATTTCTTTCTCTGCAAAAATTCCTTCCTTCCTTGTTTTTAATACAGTAAAAACCAATGAATTGCTTGTTTTACAACAGTATGCCAGATCAGGCATTTACAGGAGTAAAAATTCAAAATTTTACAGTTCTCTTGTTCCCAACGAATTTATCTTCTGACAGATAGATTTTTGAGCTAAGGAAGCAGCAGTAATTTGTCCACAAGAGTAATTACTAAAAATGATCTTTCTCTTCTCTGTATAAATGGTGAGGCATACCCTTCAGCAGTTTGCTATTTCAGTTGCACAGTGACTTCATGTACTTAATCCTGGAGAGGCAACTTGGATCGTATTATTTAACAGCCATGGGTAAAAGCCTCTTGCAATTATGAGATTAACCAGAGTTACACTAAGTTTTGATTCTTCCTAACATGTGATAGGTGAATACATGTGTGCTTTGACTGGACATGTGTTTGACTTTGTTGTCTCCCTTTTGGATTTGGTGGGGATTTTTTTCTTTCCCTTTAGAGGAAAAAAAATCTGTTACCTGAAAGAGTTTTTTAAAGAATTTCAGAGGCTGAAATTCCATGGCTATTCCTTCAGATACTGCTGTGAGTGCCCGGCAGCTTTATCACTGTAAAATAACAAAACTCAAGATTTGGAGATTGGCTTTACTGCCTGTTGAGGTGTATGTTCTGTTTTATGAGAAAGTTGTTCAGATAATGTAATTTTCTTTGAAACAAACTCAGGGAAGGAGCATGCCTTTTCTCCCTTCTGGCAGAATGTTTGCTCTCCAATATATGAAGATAGAAACACATAATTGAAGTTGTGTGTTGTGTGTGAAGGATTAATCAGTGATACAAATCTCTACCATACGTTTGTGTTGTTCCCTCTCCCCCTGTCTCCCGGGCTTATGAAAACTTGAAGTTAGCTGTAAAATAGTTCTGGCTTTTTAAAGCATGATGCACCATTTTATTTATTCGTTCTTAACTAATTTGTTTAACCTTATGATGGAAGATAATTTCTGTTAATTCAGAATGTAGGTTGACTTTCACAAATCAGCACACCCTCCTAGTTCTTGTTGTGTAATAGTTGTTGATGTGATGCTAGAATTTACCCTCAGAAAAAGCTGATTAGTGTAAACCTCCCACGTAGTGTTGAGGACAGGATGTAGTGGCATCTCATCCAAAGTGAAACGACCCACAAACATGCTTGCACTTGAATATTATGGAAACAGTCCTGTTTCTCAAGATGGGTCTAAATGCATGGCCATGTTTAGAGGTTTGCATTTATTTTCGTTTGGTGGTTAGATTAGTTTTTCACTTAATTCACGTGGCTTTCTTTTCCACTTTTTGGAAACAGAGATGATGCAATGTAGTGTTGCAGCTGAGGTACTAGCACACAAACAGCAGTCCCTGGAGGGGGCCATTTTTGCCTCGGGACAAAACTAGGTCTGGAAGTTTGTTACGCTGAGCCCTACTGCAGTGCTTTCACTTCAGTTCAAAGGGCACATTTTGAAGTGTATTCATGGTGGTTCTAATTCGTTATTTCACTCGGCTTACTTGAGCAAACATTTATACTTCAAGAGGATCATGATCTAGATGTTAGATGTTAGGATTGCTGGGTTTATTTGGATTTAGGTTGGACTGGGTGATCTTTAAGATCTTTTCCAACCTTATCATTACTGTGATACTGTGAGATGTAGAATTAACCTGAAGTTGAAGCTGTTGATCCTTTCTTGAACTGAGACATTTCCAATACTCTGAGCATCCATCAGGAAGGAAGATTCATATTTCAGCCTGTGGTAAGGCAATATGGCTGTAGATTCATGCAGGAATCAAGGGATTTGGGTTTGGCTTTCTTCCTTCAAAAGAATATTTTATTGTTGTGGCCCCACTGGCCCTTAAGCCACTGTTTACATCACTCAGAATTCCCCATACACAGAAAACAGTGTTGGACTGCTCATCTAGTGCAAGCAAGGATCTTGCTATTATTATTCACAGATATTCCTTGCATGATGGTTCTGTGATTTATATCAGGGCTGATACACTCTTAAGAAGTACAACTATTTAAAAAGAGGCATGGAGATTTTGTATGCCTTTGTATCATAGAATCATAGAATCACTACGGATTGGAAGGGACCTTGAAAGATCATCTAGTCCAATCCACCTGCAACAGCAGGATCACCTAAACCAAGTCACACAGGAACACATCCAGTCGGGTCTTGAACATCTCCAGTGAGGGAGACTCCACAACCCCCCTGGGCAGCCTGTTCCAGTGCTCCGTCACCCTCACTGTGAAGAAGTTCCTTCTCAGGTTGATGTGGAACCTCCTGTGTTCCAGCTTACAACCATTGCCCCTTGTCCTATCACTACATGACACCGAGAACAGCGCAGTTCCATCCTCCTGACACCCACTCCTCAAATATTTGTAGGCATTAATGAGGTCACCCCTCAGTCTCCTCCAAGATAAAGAGACCCAGCTCCCTCAGACTCTCCTCATCAGGGAGGTGCTCCAACTCCTTCATCTTCTTTGTTGCCCTACGCTGAACTCTCTCCAGAAGCTCCACATCCCTCTTGAACTGAGGAGCCCAGAACTGGACACAGTACTCCAGGTGTGGTCTCACCAGGGCAGAGTAGAGGGGGAGAAGAACCTCTCTTGATCTGCTGACCACCCCTCTTCTAATCCACCCCAGGATGCTGTTGGCCCTCTTGGCCACAAGAGCACACTGTTGGCTCATAGTCATCTTGTTGTCCACCAGGACCCCCAAGTCCCTTTCCCCTACACTACACTCCAACTGGTCAGTCCCCAGCTTATACTGGTACCTAGGGTTGTTCTTGCCCAGATGTGAGACTCTGCACTTACTCTTGTTATATATATATAGATTTACATGATCTGTAAGGCTAGTGTGTGAGCTGACCATTTAATGACCTTTGAAAATGCAGACTTTCGAGAAATGAGGGGGGATTTGTTAGTTGACAGATTTGTCCTAGCAAGCTTGAGGTTATTTACAGAAGTCTGGAATTTTGTGCTCTTGGATTTAAAGAACACTGCGTAATTCAGATCAAAGGCAAAGTATTAAATTCTTAATTCCAGTGAGAGAAGTGTCCTTTATTTTGGCATTCTCAGAGACTTTATTCTTAATTGTGTTACTAATGCACAATATAAAGGAGAAAAAACTTAGAATTTTGTCATAATTTATTGTGAAAGCATTTTTCTTTCACAGCAGGTCTGTGTGGCTGTCTGCGAAGTTTATTCATCATTTTAAAAAGTGAAAGTGTTCTGATACTAAGTCATTCAGAATGTGCTTTAAGGTGTTTGTGTTTCCTCCACTACAGAGTGGAAACACAGACATGCTCAGGGTTATTAAAGTCCTCAAAATTATGAGATAGTGTAAGGCTAGGGTGGAAGAAGGAGGGGAGCCAAGGCAGAGGACATATCAAAACTACTTTTGCTGTTAAAGAAGTGTGTTTAAATCAGTACAGATGGAAGATATTAAGCTGAGTGTCTGTGGACTTTCACAATAAACTTAAAATACATCTGTTATGTCTCTGAGAAAGATCACAGTGAAAGTAATTTGGCAGGTGGGCAGCCAAGTAGCTATTACTTGAAGTGTTTCTCTCTCAGAGCGGGAGGTGGTTGAAAATTAATTGCTACCATGCAATTGTACTTCTTGTACTATCTTCTGCCTAGAAGTACTCTGAAAAATGGAAGATTACTCAGGGTGTTACAGCAGAAATTGTAAACCCCTGTGCTTGAGACCGATTGTTGTCCGTGGCCTGTGGAAAAGCAGTAGATGACATTAGCAAGTGAGTGTGGCCCAAAAGCACTGTGTCTCTCCTAAAATTAGTGTATTTACCTATTTCAGTGATCCAAAGCCATGGAACCAATATTGGCAGCTTAATAAAGCAAAACATTACTGTAGTGCGAGTTGTACCCCTGTCCATAGAAATGCAGTTTCCTCTGACAGTAAAATAACTGTATCTTACTGAAACCTGATTGATTCCATTCTCATTAGAGACAGTAAGGAAGATGCCCTCGAACAGGAGAGTGGAATAAGGTGTAAAGTGATCTTTTAAAGACCCGTGCAATCTTTGGAGCAAAATTTTTCAATTCTTGGGCTATCAGTTGGAGTTAGATAGCTTTGGCAATCTCATTAAGTATATCCTTAGGTACCTGGACATTTTGGCACTTTGACAGCAGGGAAAAAGTTAAATAAAACTCTCTGACATGATTTAAAACTGTGTTTTCTCTCTGGAGTGCTGTAGGTCTCTAACTCCAAATCATGCCTGCAGCACTCCCAGTGAAGTCGGTGAGGACTTCTGAATACAAAACGCCTTTTTGACAAGTACCTCAGGTAGCACTTGATCAGTTGCCCTCACTACAGAATCTTTCACGCTAGACACAAGGGGCTGTTGAGGAGGGGGCACAGTGAAGCAACAGAGTTCAAACGTCTTTGGCTGTATGACACAACTGATGTTTGAAGGTTAGAAGTTCTCATGAGGCAAGTTGGGAACTGAGTGCCTGTTTTATCTTGCTAGTAACACTTTCTTGCTCATTTTGGACGACTTATTAGTAAATGGGCAGAGATACAAAACTGTTCTACTGTATGAATCAACTCTAGGCCTGTATTGAGATAGCTATAATCTGTATGTGGAGTTTTTTTAGGGAAAGGTGGTACTCTCTGGAGTTAGCAATGGGTGAGAAGTGAGAGTGCTGTTCTGGAAATGGAAGGATTTGGGTCTAACTTTTTAAATGAAAATGGATATAGTAACTGTGGTGTGTGCAGAGTTCAGCCAGAGTCCTTGGAGCATACCTAGTTGATCTAGGCTGTCTAAGGGATTCAGCACATTTTTAATGCTGTTTTACTCTGTTACTGGAGAGGAGTGTTGCTCAGGTAAAAATTAGTTTTATCTTTCCCCAGATGAAGGTATCTCTGCATAGGAGAAATTGCATAGGGAACCTGCAAGATCAACAGGGAGCTGTTGAATTCCTGCTTCCTCCAGGGACGGACAGCTCTTAGTGCAGAGTTTCTGGATCATTTCTTTAGACTTAGTTACTGAGGTTTTTTGTTAGTCCTGTTTTATCCCTAAAGTTGGTGGTTCTGTTCTAACCCTCTGTGCTGCAGACATCTAAAAATAGTCGCCATAACAGTATGAAGTTGCAAGCGTTAGCCTTGAGATGCTCTGCTACAGTAATGGAAGTTGCAGAATCTGCAGACAATCCAGACTGCAGAATATTTGACACTAGGAAGTGATGTACAGTCAAAATATGTTTGAAGTTTTTCTCAAATTGAACATTGCATTTTAAATAACTTCTCCCGGAAAGTATTTAATGGCAAAATTACAGGTCTTTCAAATGATGTGCCAAATCTTAACGCTGTAACTATTGTATCTGCAGATTTAAAATAAAATATCTGCATTCAAAACCAGCAGTGACAGTGGAGGATTCTTTAAAACAGCTGAATATTTGGCTCTTTAAAAAGCAGCGAGCACTGCCCAGTAGAAGTTTGGTTTCCTGTCCAGGTGACGTTAGCTGTTTAAAATTCAGACTGTTAGTTGTGTAGACCATATTTATCATCAGTGGAGATGGGCATCCCAAATACCTTGCACACTGAGGTTGAGATGAATCAGTAAAGAAAATCTTCCTCAGATCTAATCTGAATCTACTCTTTTTCAGTCTGAAGTCATTACCCTTCGTCCTATTGCTATGAGCCTTTGTAAACAGTCCCTCCCTAGCTTCCTGTAGCTCCCCTTCAGATACTGAAAGGCTGCAATAAGGCCTCCCTGGAGCCTTCTCTTCTCCAGGCTGAACAATTCCATCTCCTTCAGTATGTCCTCATAAGAGAGATGTTTGTGGAGAACAAGCCATATGAGGAGCAGCTGAGGAAGCTGGGGCTATTTGGTCTGTAGAAAAGAATGCTGAGGGGAGATCTTGCTGCTGTCTACAACTACCTGCAAGGCTGTAGAGTAGTGGGTGTTGGTATCTTCTCACAAGTAACAAGCAGTAGAACAAGAGGAAATGGGCTCAAGTTGCTCCAGGTGAAATTTAGGTTGGACATTAGGAAAACCTTCTTCATTAAAAGGGTCATCAGGCACTGGAACAGGCTGCCCCAGGGAGGGGATTGAATTGCCATTCTTGGATGAGTTTAAAAGTCATACAGATATGGACACGGTTTAGCAGTGGGCATGAGACAGATAGGCAGATAGTTGGACTTGATGGTCTTAAAGGTCTTCCAGCCTAAAGGATCCTGTGATCACAAGAGACTATTGTCTCTGCACTTACAGCTCCATCTTGTGTTCACTTATTTATCTTGTCCTCCTTGTAGGGGGGACCATAACCTCTCAGTCCCGTGTGTGAATACCGATGTATTTCAGTTTCGGTAGTATATATGTTCTGGTTGAGTTTATTTGACTGAAAAACAAAGATTATGTATTTTTACTGTAATGAAACATGTATATTTGCTGAAACATCAAAGCTTAAATACTTTGGTTCTTTTCTTTAATAGTCCCACCATGTTCTCTTTGTGAAAAGTCCTGTTCATATCACTCAGATGCTCTGTAGCTCAGGAAATAGAAATGTGGCTGACCAGGCCAACTCTTGAAGACAGATATGAGCATCTGAGCAGAGACCATCAAGAAGAGCGCTCATAGCATGTTCCTCTGCTGTAGCTTTGGAGCAGCGAACGAGCCTCGAGGCACTCAGTGGTCAGCATTCTTTTATCACTCCAGACTCTTGTCTTGAAATGGAAACCCTTGCTAACTATAGATTTCTTCAGGAAAGGACTCTGAATTTTGAACTCTGAGGGAGAAGTTTGCAAGAGCCAACCTGAGAAGGAACTTCTTCACGGTGAGGGTAACAGAGCACTGGAACAGGCTGCCCAGGGGGATTGTGGAGTCTCCTTCTCTGGAGATGTTCAAGACCCGACTGGACGGGTTCCTGTGTGACTTGGTTTAGGTGATCCTGCTGTTGCAGGCGGATTGGACTAGATGATCTTTCGAGGTCCCTTCCAATCCACAGTGATTCTATGATTCTATGATTCTATGATCTTACTCTGGTGTAATTTAGTGCTCAAATGGCCACCTTCTGTCGCTGACATGTGCAGGGGTTGCGAGTGACCAAGGCAGGAGCAGAGGGCACAGCTGTCCTGGGAACATTTTGTTAGCGTTTCCAGTGTTTAAATGTGCTAGTGAGGACTGGGGGTCATCCCAAGTGAATGCTAATAGAACTTTTATGGGATACTACTGTATCCTACTCTGGTTTTGTTTACTTTAAATAGTAAAGCTGAATTGCTCTTAAGTAAAATCTTTAGAAGGCTGTGTTTTTTTCATTAAGATGTTCTTCCTGTCCCACTGCTCTGCTCAGGCAGGCTGGCTTGGTAGCTATAAGTCTCACAGTGCAAGCTTCCAAGTTACAAATTACTATTAGCATCTTCTTGCAACCTTGTTAAATGATCTAAAATAACTTCATTATATAATTCTACATCTCTGTGTGCTTTAAGGAAATATTTTAAAATACACTGCCAGCTTGATCTCATGTAATACCTAATCTAATTATGGCTCTAGTTCAGGAGAGTGTTGAAGCAGATTGTTAAAAGACTCTGCTGGAAGTAGTAATTTAGAGGGTTCTCAAACAGAGACCTAAATGAAAATAGTTTCCTGTTTTTTATATAATTTTGGGTGGGTGATGCCCTTTCACAAAGTGTGAAACAATGCTATTGAAAAGAAAGATCGCTCGTATAAAAAGAAATAAAAACCTTATCTTATAAATTACCTGTTCCGTGCGCACAGTGGCTTATGCTCACAACTAACAGAGAGCTGTGCTCTGAATCTTAAGAATTGAGTGTTACTTTACCACTTCATTTCTTCGTTCTGAGTTTACAGCCAAAGCTGGAGGTTTCTCCTTGTAAGAGGTATTGACAGAATTCCAGCTATTGTCCCAGCTTCAAGTACCTTTACAAGATCATGCAGTGTCTGCAGAACTGACAGGCGACATTGCTCCAGCCTGAGAGCATGTGCACATAGGTGGCCTACAGTGTTCTCATACGCGAGTCCCTCGCTTAACGTATGTAATAATGAGTAACACGAAGCAATTTATTCTCACAATATCTCCACTCCCTAGAGGCAAAGAGTGATTATTGGTCCAATTTTATAGGCAGAGAACTGAGGTCAGAATCAAATTTAAGTGCATAAAGGACTAAAGCTATGTACAAGTTGAAACCAGAAAGGCAGGATATTTGGCAAGGTTTTTTCACTACGAGAGAAGCTAGGTGTTGCACTAAGATGCCCAGAGAGATTATCCAGTGTCAGTCTTCAGAGATTTCTAAGTATGCGGTTGTATAAGCCCTGAACAACCTGGTCCGATTTCTGCTTTGAGCATGAAGTGGGACTAAAGACTCCACGAAGATTTGGCTGGTTTTTTTTTTAGCCTAAATTTTCGCATAATGTTGTAATCCACGAAGCACAATGAGAGAAGGAAGCACCAAAATTTCCATCAGAGTTACGATGTGCACCATGAGTACTGCCCATGTTCAGTGTCCAGGTACTAATGCTATTTCAGTCCTCACCTTCCCCCACAGGAGTGGTATGCTGGTGTGTTTGGAGCGTGAAGTGTCACCGAGTTGAGCCCTCAAACAGAGAAACTATGGCCATTTTCTCTCAAGACTGTGGTTGAAGACCAGTGCTTGTCTTTGTGTAGCAGTCTTGTTGAGAGGATTCATAGTGAGTTGCATTGTTTCCTTCCCAGCCTAAGTGATGCAAAGTCATGTTTCTCAGGACCATGCCCTGATGACAGGTCTATCAAGTAATCTGGCAAAGTGTGGTCCACCCATCTGGGTGAAACTGGATGACTGCAGCCAGAAAAGTGGCACTAGGGTGTTTGAGGGTAAAGATACCGGTGAAAGGGTTTTATTAACCTCTATTTTGTGTAATGCAGAGTGTTCCACTTCCTCTCTTTCCTCGAACTGATGGATTAATCTTCGATCAAGAAGCAGGGGAGCCTTACTCTGTAGCCTCAGTTCTGTTGGCATGGATGGAATAAGGATAGAGGAATTATTTGCATGTTTTCTAGGTGCTGTCACTGCCAGCTGTTTTTCAACATCAAAACATGTCATACAACCTAAGCATCTTTCCAGCTGTTGGTTTAAGTGACTAGGCTCTTAACCTACATATATTTTTTTGGCCAAAATTAAAGCTTATGATCTCTTTCATATTACTGTTTACACTGTATATGTGCTTTATGGGTGGCTCAACACAGAAGGAACTTCTAATGTTTTCCCCCTACTTCTTTTTCAAGTCTTCATAACAATCCACTTGACAAAACCAGAAGCAGTTTTTGGCCAAGACATTATTTTTGTACATTTGTAACCTTTTAAAATATATAATTTAAATTCTTAGTGTATTAAAAATAGATGGGATGGTTTGGGTAGGTTTAACACCAATGATACAAAATGGGCAGCCAGTAAATGAAACAGTTGGAGCTAGTAGAAACCAAAGACTTGAAAGAGCATGATCCTTTCTCTTAGTATGCATCTTCTGTAGTTATTTTCTGCTTTTCTCACTGATTTTTCTATTAAGCAAAAGCATTAAATACGTATTTGTCAGAAAATCAAGTAATCTGTGAACACATGCTAAAAGAGAATAGATGGTGGAGTATGTTTTGATCTGAAAAGCATTGCGGTCTGTTGAAACAGTGTGCCTACTGTACCGTCAGGAAGATAATGCTTGTTACTACTCAGGCAAGCAAGATACTTGTTACTACTCCAGATGAATTGTGCTGCCTTACAACGCTAAAGTATATAGCTGATATTTTTTCCCAGCATTTTCCAGGTGATAAATGGGATTCTGATAATATCAGGCTTATGCGTTGTGTATGCATGAGAAGTGCTGTTAGCATGAGGAAATGATACGCAAGATGCTCGTACTCAAAATTACTGAAATGTGCATATATTGCATACACAGGCATAAATGTCACATCCTTTAGACTCCTACGCCCCACACGTATGACACATGACTCAATTAACTGAGAGAAGAAAATCCAGCTACCCCCACAAAAGAAGATAGGGGGGCTCACAAGACCCTACTTTGGAGTATTTGTATGGGTGAGTAAAGGGATGTCTGCAGCTTCCTATATGTCTGTAGGCAGTCTGTCAGAACTTGGCCTTGGTGATGCTAGGTTGCTACTTCTGGTGCTGTGCAGCTGGGTAGGAAGCGTCTCAAAGTATATGAAATATTAAAGCTTCTTCTGTGAGGTGCTGGCTGTGGTGATAAAACTGACTCAAGAAAGCCTGTCCTACGATCTCTTGTTTCTGACTTATATCTCCTATTTATTGTTATTTTTGTCATGCTGTAAAGCAGCTCAGGTAAAGCTGTAGGTAAAGAACTGCCCTTACCTGAAAGCCCTTACAGAATAGATGTCTATTTACAGCTTAGATGGTGGGGAGAACAAAAGCAAAAAAATTGTGTGTCAGAGAAGGTGATATACAAGAACCTCTTTCTCCAGCTGTGCCACCACCTGAGACTTGGTTTTGTTTTGTTTTTTTAAATTAATGTGGAGTTACAGCCGTGGTACTGCACCACTGAGGAAGAGTAATCTGCTTCCCCTGCCTGCAAAGCCCCATGTTGCGCAGTACTGAAGCACCTGATAGCCTGTCCACAGAAGTGCTTTGCTGACTCTGGGACTTCCAAAAAAATCTGAGCCTATGTGTGATTCCTCAGCAAGAAAATACCTCCTACCCGTGCCCCAGATAGAGCAAAGAGTGAGGGACACTTTCTGCTCTGAGATGTAAATCCATAGATACTGAGAAAAATAGAAGTGCTTCAGCTTTCTAGTAGGAGAGAATGTACTGACTGAAGATCTGATAAATACTTCAGTTTGAAATCTGAGTGTATATGTGCCTCTGATTCTTACCTTAGTCTTGGGTAATGCAAATGTGAACTGTTTCTTTCTTGGTATGTCTTTTTTTAAGGTTAAATATTCTTTCAATAGATGTGATAAACACAGTAGCACAGTTACATTGACTGACCGTAGGTAGTGGTCCAGAACTGTTTCTGTGTCCCTTGTTGTTTCCTTCTTTTTTTCCTTCTACTTAGTGAGGTTGTTCTTGCTCTTTTGAAAATAAACTCAAGAGGTAATGTTGTTCTGGCAAGTAGTCTGCTATGTAAATTATCTTTTGATTCTAGACATAGACCTTCTGTACTCATTGGGGCTGCCTCATGGCCCAATTAGAAAAAGCTTCTAGATATTCTTTAATCTACTGACATGTTAAAATGTAAATGCTTTGTGTAATAAAGAAATGTAATCATAAAAGCTACACACAGGTGTTTATACTCAACATTTCGTCACTGAAAACTACCACCACTAGATTGTTAGTTCCTTTTGATTCAGCACCGTACAGGTTGTAACAAAGTCACTCAACGGCAACTCTTTGTTTGGCTGTAGGTGGGTGCACTGAATATAACCCATTTATTTTCTGGGGAATGACAATCATAGAATCATAGAATCATTATGGATTGGAAGGGACCTCATATGTCAGAGACTCTCAGAAAATACTAAATTTGCTCTGCTGTGTCCTAGGACCAGTTCATTTCCTTTACACACTATCTGGTCAATAAAATAAAATGTTGGCTCTTCCATCGCAGTGATCCAAAGTTCTTC
Source organism: Rhinopomastus cyanomelas (assembly GCA_013400115.1). NCBI lineage: Eukaryota > Metazoa > Chordata > Aves > Bucerotiformes > Rhinopomastidae > Rhinopomastus > Rhinopomastus cyanomelas. Next base: position 604,404 of record VXBP01004728.1, read on the forward strand.
CATCTCAGCAAACTTTGTAAAATCTCCTCAGTTCCATGAACCAAACTTCCCTTAGCATCCAGCATACCAAAGCTGCTGGAACCAAACAATTAAGGCCAAGTCAGAACTCTTCTGCTCTCTGTGTTTAGGGCCTCTATCTGCAGTTTTTTATCTCATGCCTATTAGGAAAACTGTAATTTGGTCTGTTTGATACTGAAACAAATCTCGATTTGGCTACAATCAGCCGGGGTTTAGCGTGGATTTTTATTTCATGACTTCAAGTTTAGGACAAAGATGGTGGTGCTGTTGACATTTAAAGTGAACTCCTTTTTTCTAAGGTACATTACAGTTCTATGTTATTGTCTTATTAGTAGCTTTACCACTCTTGGCCACACTGTGGCTCTCACCTATTTGATCATCTGTGATTGAGGCATAACAATAATATGATATCTAACAATAATTCTGCAAGCAAAAAGCTTTACTGTTATTGTGAGTGGCATACTGGTAGGGAGTAGTAATGCCGGTCTCTTCTATATCTACTCTCTTTGCAATTAGAAGTATATTTCATCTCTAGACTAACGTAGACTTCAGTGCTGTAGATGTGCTCAACTCTTACTAAAAAGCTTAAAATTCTTGTTCAAAATCCATGAGTATCTTGTTTAGGCATTGTAGTAGCTACCCCAGTTTACATATTCTCTCTCTAGACCTGTCTTTTCACAGCAGTGCCCAGTTCTCACTGAACACGCAGGAATTCATTAAAGAGAATCCCTGTACGTGTACCAGAAGAGAGTGTCAGCATATGAGAGGTGAAGAGCAGGGTCTCTGCACTCTTTTAAGTGCACTCGTTTAAAAGACCTTCTCACAGCATGTAAATTACATGGTTGGGGTTGGGTTTGGGGCTTTTTGCTTTATAATTTTGACATACTATTAATTCCAGGATTTTTTTCAAAACTAGTTTGTCACTGCTGTCACCCTTTGAGGCCCCTCAGGTATCCTTTTTAGTCTGGAGAAGAGAAGACTTAGGGGAGATTTGATCAATGTTTGTAAGTACCTGAAGGCTGGCCAGGAGGGGGGGGACAGGCTCTTTTCACTTGCTCCCTGTGATAGGACAAGGAGCAATGGGTGTAAGTTGCAGCAGAGGAGGTTCCGCCTCAACACAAGGGGGAACTTCTTTGCTGTGAGGGTCACGGAGCACTGGAACAGACTCCCCAGGGAGGTTGTGGAGTCTCCTTCTCTGGGGACTTTCAAGGCCCACCTGGATGCGTTCCTCTGTGATCTGTGTTAGATAGTTTTGTCCTGCTGCGGCAGGGGGGTTGGACTCGATGATCTCTTGGGTCCCTTCCAACCCCTAACATCCTATGATCCTATGATCTGTTTTTTCCCTCTTTACTCTTTCACTGCCGTCTCTGTGGCAATGAGTTGTCCTCTGACGGTCACCAAACCCAAGATGTCTCTTCTCCAAATGTGTTGGAAACTTTGCGTTTGTTAACTCAGACAGCTAGCTTTGGTGAGAGCTCAGGAGAGAGGCAGTTTACATCTTCATGTCATATGACTTACAGCCAAGCACATTTTCTCTTTAATATTATTATTAGCTAACAATAAGGAATGTGTGTGTTGGGGGGTTGGGGGGAAGGGGACCAGCAAATGTGTGGACAAAGGCCTGTTCCTGAGTAATTGAATAAATCATAGAATCATAGAAGCATTACGGATTGGAAGGGACCTCGAAAGATCATCTAGTCCAATCCGCCAAATCTGTGCTTATTCTTTTTTCTTCCACTCTCCCAGACCTTTTTTCACTCTTTTTTTCCCTTCCTAGTGTAGATTCTAGTGCTGAGTCGCTGAATCTGACCGTTTGCCCATTTTATGTAGATGTTGTCCTTCCTCTTACATCAATATGCATTCCTCCCATACACCTCCTGCTCTGGTACCATTCATGCACGCAACTTCAGTGCTGCTATTTTCAGACATGGAAACAGCTGAAACATGTGAACACAATAGTCACATCTTTTTTACTCATTTCCCTATTACTAATAAGTAACTGCTAATACAGATTTTTGTTTCTCTTGACATTGAAATCCTCACTTACGAAATGCTGTTCCTCAGCATCAGAGAATCGCTGAATTACTGAGGCTGGAAAAGACCTCCAAGATCATCTAGTCCAGCCCGTGACCTAACATCACCACAATTCTCAATGCAGAGAAGTTTGATAAGAATGTAAAACAATCATTTCATTGTCATTAGCCTCCAGATCTGAACTGCAAATCTGAGATAGTCATCCACCCAAGGGATGTTTTGAGAAAGTGTGGTGTGGGATGTTGCTTTCACTAATGAGGTTACAGCAGGTGTTTATATCTGGGTGGAAGAGCAAAGAATAGCATAGGTCTTGCTCGCAGTTACTTCATGCTTGAGTAGGACTGGTGTGGACACATGAGCTTAACAGTATCCTTTGTGAAAACAGCGAAGAAAAATGCAGATCAAAGTACCCTCTTCAATGTATATAAGACCCTGGTAACTCTTGTTTTGCCTAAATAAGAGGCAAATTCATTTGCTGTATTTGGTAACTGCTTTTGTTTGTATATCTAAATGTGGATCGGCAACTAAAATATCCTAGTGTACTGGAATTTTATAGCACTAAAATATAATCCTGGTTGTGTCTAATTGTAGGTACACTACCTTAGCCACCAAGAGCCCTTGTCTGAAATAGAACCTGCTTTTGCAGACATTTATGGAGATAAGCTTATGTATGCCTCTGTGACGCAGGGACACGGGAGCACCCATCCCTGGCCCAAATAGCCCATTACCGATTTTCTTGTTAGAGGACTGGAGTGCCTCAGTGCTGATTTGCTTATCAGCAATTTGAAATAATTTATTAGTAAGTTGTTGGAAGTGTTCCAGTTTTGTATGTCATTGTGTCTGAAGCAGTAGTGCTGCAGAACTGTCCCCTGATATAAACCAGTGTAATTCTCCTGAAGTCCTTGACAAACTGGCCCTTCCATGTAACAGGAAATGGAAATCACAAGCAGGTCTGTGATAATTTCACAGTAAAAAGCAAAACAAATATTTTAATAATGAGCATAATCCAGCTTCACAAAAAGATTACTTAGCAACGTAATATATTGTCTTTAAATCCAGAGTAGATTAATAAACAAATGATTATGTGGGGCTTCTTGGCGTGACCTGTCCTGCAGTAGGTTAAACAGACGATTAAGGTACCTGATCAGAAAAGTCCCTTCCAGCTTCAAAACATGCAAATTAAAGAAAACTGGAAAAGAGAAAAAAACATTTGGTGTTACAGAAACGTGTCTTAGGGTATTATTTCACGGATTTTTGCATATGTTTGAGAGCTTGATATGAATTATTCAGAGAACAAACAATATTGCATTTCTGATTAGAGCATTTAGAGAGCACTGACAAGATGTTCTCCAATCAAGGGGACCATTTAAAAGAAACACCACCAATTGCTCTTTGTAAGAATAGTAGCATTTAGAAACCAAATGCTAGAAAATACCTTACCCACTATGTGGGACATGGTCACTGTTTGATATTGTATCGTTCTAAAAGTTTTTACTTTGTTCTTGGGAAATGAGAAAATGTGCTGCAATTAAATTAGAGAGTAACTGGGAAAACCGGCATCCTGCCTCTTCATTTTTGGGAATGGCAGATGTTGAGATGCTTGGACGTATGACCAGTCCCACTTGAGTCTTCTTGTTTAAAGATTTCTCCATTCCAGAAAAACGACTTTCTAATGACTGCGTGATTTGCTTTCTCCCTGCTAACAGATCCATGTGTGCTAAGAGTCACCATGGTCGTTCATATAGACCAGCTTAAAAAAGTAGGCAGTTCCCAGAGACCATGAGACTTCTCTAAACCAGTATTCGCATCTACTTGGTGGTATCAGGTGGATGTTTAGGTTTTGGTGATAGCTAAGTAGAATTTGCACGATTTTTCTGGCTGTCTGTGTTTTGTTACAAAAGCAAGCCTGAGGTGTTTTTCTGCTCACTTGGAAGGTATGTTTAATAACGTTCAGGCATGAAAGTGTAGATATAGAAAATGTTATGCTGCGTTTGGGATAATAATATACAACGTTCATTAGTACAAGCCCCTGATCTTTCCTTTTGTCTCAGTTTTTTTCTTTTTTCCTTCTTTGCCTTGTATTTGCTTGGATCACATGTGACATACCAAGAGAGAGATTGCACGTTTCCAAGGAACATTGTGTCTTACAGAAGAGGTGGAAGTCTCGTCAACTTCCTTTATCAGAAGCATAGGCCTCCCTATTTTTTCAGGGTACTGACGGGGGTTACAGATATTTTGCTCAATTAATTTTCTTACAGAGGGAGTAGCTTCTTTTGAAAATTATTTTCAACACGCCAAATAGTGTTTTACCTAATTTAATTCCTGGCAGTTGATGATGTTCTGGCAATGCATACTTTCAACCTCAAAGTAAGGAAGCTGAAAGAATTGGTGTAGACTGGTCCTAAGGGGAGCTTTAATGACTTATATAAACATAAAATGAGAAATGAAGGGGATAAGCAAACAGAAAAATGAATTTTCAATTACCATTTGAGCATTGTATGTGTTTGTGACTAACATTCATGCTTTTTCTTCCAATGAAACATATCCCTCTGGCTTTCAGAAGAACTTGGCAGGTGGTGTCCTTAGGCAACAGATCTTTAAAATTAAAAATGAAATAAAGGAAATGTACTGGTTCTCTTGTAGTTTTTTTTTTTCCGTTTGAGTGACAGTGTAATAGTCTGTTTTTAGGGTGTTTTCTTACAGGACAATGGCTGACGTGTGTGCATCAGCTTTTTGCATACAGACTCAGAACTTACGCAAGTGATGTAACTTATCAAATTGCCTTTTGTAATGGCATTGCAATTGGAAAAAATCTACAAAAATTGCCAAAAGCATCTGGCAGAAATTGAGAGGTAATTAGAAATTTAGCAAGCTTTTGATTGTAAAGAAAGGCCTGCCTGCAAGTTGCTTGGCCTTTATTCAAACTTGTGACAATGACACAGCACGAATGTGGTAATACTGAGTGTTTTAGAAAGCAGCTGCATCCATCCTTCAGTGTTAGCTTCACCTCTTCTTCTGTACATATTTATTTATAGGAAGATAGGCCCTGTGTTTCTCTGACTGTAGGTGTGGAAGCTCCATGTGACTGACGTGTTCCAGTGCAGGTGCCACAAAAAAAGGTCTGAGCATCACGATCATAGATGCTTATTTCTGAGTAATCATCCAGCCTGACCGTTCGCTGTCACTTCTCCAGCTCTCAGCTTTGCATTTCCATCTTGCCACCCGCGCTTACCTCAGCATTTCATTCTCTTGGCACCAAACTTGCTCTCAACCCTTTTTTAATTGCACTTCTAATCCATAGCTTTCTTGTCTCAGGTCCAGCACTCACAGAACTTTCTTGCATCTCAGTCTCTTTCCTGCATTTTGTTTAGACCCTAATCCAGGATAGCACCTTAAAGACTGGGTAAACATGCTTTCTCAAATGTGGGTAGACATCAACACTTACTGTGCTAAGCCAAGGTCTGGGGCTGTGCTTCTTGTTGAAAGCTAGGGTGTTTTTTTACGTCAGCTGTGATAAATACCTTTCTAGGTGTACTGTTGGTATCTGTAAACTCAGACACCCCTAGAAAGAAGAAAAATGAAGAAGGGAATGTTTCGGGTTCTTTTTAATCTACTGAATTGTTTGAAACTGCTTATAAACACAACAATAAAGATTGTATTTGGTTTTAGTTTGGAGCTTTGTACTTTAAGAGATTGTTGGCCACAGCAAAGGTATATAACATTTTCCTATATATTCTTCCTAGACTTTTCAATACACAGTGTTCTTCTGTATTACAGTATGGTCCTAAATAATTAATATTTCCCTGTTCTCCTCCTATTCCCATATTTTGTAAGTTTTCAAAACTAGTTCTTGTTGTGTAACTGATCACAACGGGATACAGAATGACTGAGATAAATGGCTTTTATCCTCTACAATGAAAGGAAGCAATTAAGAAGCCAGAAGAATCATTCTTTGTCTTACAAAGCTGCAGCACAAAGGAGCAATACTTGGTAGCAGAAGAATGAAGATGTAAGTTTTCAAAGATAACCGGAGGATTTAGTCTGTGGTTTTGTTGCAATTGTGTAGCCAAATCCCTTTATTTCTTTCCTAGGTGTGAAAATGTCTGCTGGGAAGTTCATATTCCATAAACACGAGAAGAGAAATGTTCAAAATACTGGTTTCCATGTGCAGTGTATTATAAGGGACACTACACTATAAGGGATCTAACAAGAATTTCCACTACAAAATTGTCTACTGACAATGTTTTCAAGTAAAATAACCAACTTTAAAAATTTCTGATAGCCATTTGTCTTAGAATCAAATTGCAAATGTTATATAAAACAGAATAATTATATCCAACTGAAAAGCCTTAATATTGAGTCTGAGTTTAGTTCCTAGCACTTACGTACAGTTATCAGAGATGTCCAAAATTTTTGCAGGTTGATAATTTCTTCCTCAAGAAAGAAAAAATATATGAAATATGACAAAAAACATGGTAAAGAAGAAAGGAGAGTAAAATAAAAGAAATAGGACCCTGGAAAAATTTGCTATTTATGAAGGGTGTGATTAACACTGTCTGGCTGTATATGGTACACTTTTTGCTGAGATTCCTGTTGTTATTTGATCCAAGGCCAAAGGCAGATCTTCTAGCACTTTCTAGGTGCTTAGGGAAAAACCCAATTTCTACTAATAGCTAATACATGTGAAATTTAAAATACGTATTCAGAAGAATTATACCACTTGCAAAATGAAGTAGTCAAACAACATTAAAAATCCTATTCTTTCAGAAATTTCAGCCCAATAACTGTGCTTCAGGAGCATTCTGTAGTGTAAGATCAAGGCTCAAGATTACTCCCTCAGTGCTTATACTGATCTCTTTTGAGAGAATCTGGAACTCAAAATCTGAGGCCAATACACAGTTTACCTTCCCAAGAAAGTGTTGCCTTGCAGTCTGTCCTCTTAGCAAGTTTTATGTATTGCAGCACTACCTGGTGTGGCTTCCCACAGATGTGAAGTATAAGCGGATAGAACCTACCAGGTCATCTAATACCCCTGCCTTCCAGGGCAGAATTCACAACTGTCACATGTCTGTGCTGCTTTTTGTTTTCTTCTTAAATTACTAGTTTTGGAAGGCAGCACTCGTATATCTGGTTAGACCTCTGAACAAGATTGGATGCAGACATGGCAGCAATGTTTGCCATGACTGTGTATTGCTGGTGTTTGTTAAGGTCTGCGCTGAGCACTCTGTGTGGTAGGATGTGTCTTTTCCTTGTATCTTCACCATTCACAGCCCAGTCTTAAGTGTGGTGTGTCTCAGCCAAAAACCAGGGCAAGTCTCTTCCAGTATGAAACATCACTTCTATCTTTTGAGTCCTCTCATTATATGGAGTGTTCCAAACATTTCTACAAATTGAGTTTATTTCAGTCGTGGCAATCACATTCCTAACTACCATGGCATCCCTTGGGTAGACGGGGTAAGGTTTAGCTTGGGACGCTACGAGTGCACGTTACCGTATATGACGGCAATTCTCTACCGCTTGGACAAAATCCATGCTTCCTTTTTAAAGGGTTATCTTCTGATTGCTTTCGACAAGGAATTTGCCTTGGGTGTGGCAGCTTTTCTGGCACAGACTTTAAGAGAGTGCCTAGGTCATGTCAATCCAGGGCTACCACTAGTTCACCCGGTGCCCACAGTGCCTAGATTACAAACTGGAGTAAAGAGCCTGGTCTGACATAAATGTCTCGGTACTTTTTCCCATCAGTGTTTAGAAGGCAATACCTGGTTGTTCCAAGCATTTAGCAGAGCCTGTGTGCTAGCTTGGCTTTTGTCTGTGCTGGTTTAGTAGTACCTGCACAAACTGGGTTTGTGTTAACCTTACTCCTGTGAATCCACTAGAAAAGGGTGTCAGTGCCAGTGATTACTGTCAATGGCTAAAACGGTAACACGTATTTCACAACTTAAAACCAAGGGGTCTAATTAAAATATTAGACCAGTATTAATAATAACTTCTGTAACTGGTGGTCTGGATTTGTGGTGGTGACCTTACAGGGACCTGTTGTGGAAGTAATTGATTTGTGCCTTGTAGTTGTTAGGAAAAGCTGTGAAAACTGTGTTCCTGTCTTTGTTGAAAGGCACCGTCCACACATCTTTTTCTACTTCAGATTTCTCTTGTCTAGTTCTAAACTCATACTTGAAAATGTACACTTAGAAAGTTTCCACTGTTTATGCCTCGGAACCTTTCTAATTAAAGAAAACTATGTGGGCTGGAATCTCAAGCTGATGTAACTCAGCAAAGCTTCATTGGCTTTTGTAGAGCTATGCTTCTTAATTTTTATATTGCCCTTTCTTCAGAAATATGGTTAAGAAGAGAGTTCAAGGGAGCAGAAATTGAACTCATTTGAGTTTTACTCAAATTTGTTATGTCTGCCAAGTGCAAATATGTTACATTCCCCTTGTTGGCAAAAATTAAAAATCCACACAATTATTTTGCTCACTAAACCATTTAAGTTTGTGGTTCATCTGCACACGCATTTCAAAATCTGCCCCAACTGTTAAATTTAGACAAAAACCCAACCCTCAAAAAACAAACTGAAAAATACCAAGCTGTTACTTGATCAACTGCCCAGTCTTGAATTAAACCGCAGTATATGCTTTCAGAGTAAGAATGGAAAGAGGTTTGTCTAGTGGATGGAACAGCTGCTGGAATTCAAACTGGTGCATGTGATTCCCAACTGTGTCATGAAGTTGGGAAAATTGTATTCTCATCTTCATGGCAAAATTAACCCGAGTGATCTACCTTGGTTTAGCTTGACATAGAGGAGAGCAAACACATTGGAAAACAGCTATTCAGTGATGGGATGACTGCAGAGTGATTGTGTTAGTGGCTGATGAGATGTGTTAAAAGCTGTAATCAGTGCTTCCTGACAGGTTAGCCAGCTTGAATTAGAAACACTGCCACGCTCAATTTTAAGGATTTTAAGAGGTGTAATCCGTTATTAAGCAAAAAGGTGTACCAGGCTATGATATTTTACTAACCCGGTACACTTTATGCCCCGTATGCAAAGTAACCAAAGAAGCATTTTGACAGGGTAAAAGACTAGGTGCTCATCTGGTAATGGCCCTTGGGACTTGTAACAGGCTTGCAAATTTGCGGGAGATCTATAAAAGGATGATCATGCCATGATCAGTGTGATCAAGTGAAAGTTTATTAGTTCTCAGCCTGTCCCTTATACACAATCTCTCCCTGCACGTGATCCCGCAAGTTACAACAAGAAGTAGTGCTATCTTGCTCACGAGACAATCGCGCCTTCTAGCTGGCTTCCCAGGTGGTCCTTCCTCAGGTCTGGCTTCCCCTGCTCTGCACCCAGGTGCCCCATCCTTGTCTCTTGTGGCCTTCTCAGTTATCTCGTCTCCAGGGCACCTGGTTCCTCTCCGCCAGCTAGCAGCATTCCTTAGCCATGATGTCTTCGGCCTGAAGCAGCGTGCACTACGACACAAATTCTTGGATCAGTTGGAATACACAGACCAGTCAGTCAGATTGCTGCACACATCAGCTGCATTCAGCCAGGTTGCTGAAGGGAGGTACAAGCGGTATGAGGCATTTTCACACATTTGTTCTCCCTGACTCTGAAAATTACGTGACACAGTGACGTTACAAGTTAAGAGGAATGCAAAATAGGCATATAAATAACATCTGAAATGGTAGGTCTGGCTCTCTGGGCAAACAAGACATATGACTGATCAGATCAGCAGTTGAAAGTCATGGTGCCTGCTCTGCTCCTGGCTTGCTCTGCCTGAAAGCAGATTAAGTTTGTGGTGAGGCTCTGCTGTCTTTGAGTACTCACTAGTCCCTTTTGGGGTTTTTTGTGACCACACTGGTCTTTCAGCACATTTCTGCTCCTGCAGCCTTATTCGCTCAGATTTTTAACTGTGATCCTGGCTCTGTTTTCTATTGCACAGCAGGAATGAAAACAGACATCTTTCTGCATGTCATGTCTTTGTGCCTAACAGTATGAGGTAAACCTAAATGACGTAGTTGTCAGAGTTAGAAGGGACCATTAGAGATCGTCTAGTCCAACCTCTCCAGCCACTAAAGTAGGACTGCCTGGAGCACATTGCACAGGTGGGTTTTGAATGTCTCCAGAGAACAAGTTTTTCTTCATATCTAAATGAAACTTCCTGTGCTTCAGTTTGTGCCCATTGCCCCTTGTCCTGTCACTGGGCACAACTGAAAACAGCCTGGCACAGCCTCCCTACTCCCATTCATCAGATATTCATAGACATGAATAAGATCTTCTCTCAGTCTTCTCAAGGCTAAGCAGTCCCACCTCTCTCAAACTTTCTTCGTAAGAGAGATGCTTCAGGACCCAGTCATCTTCACTGCCCTCCCCTGGACTTCCTCTGGTAGTTGCCTGCCTCTCTTGAACTGGGGAGCCCAGAACTGGATACAGCACTCCAGATGTGGCCTGACCGTGGCCAAGTAGAAGAGAAGGATAACTTCTTCAGACCTGCTGGCCACAGTCTAAATGTAGCTTTCTCACCTCTCAAGAACTAGACATTGCAGTTAGGTACCTGATGAGCCAAGCGTAAATGTCTTTCAGGCACAAATAAGTTTCTGATGTGCTGTTTTTGGATTTTCTGCTTAGGGTTACCCCATAGTCTATGTGCATACTGCGTGGTAAATCAGTGCAGCACAAGCTGGAGAGAGCTCTAGGTACCACTTTCATCAATTTTCTGGTCGGCCAATGAAGCTTGGAAAATAAAGCAAAGTATACTGGCACTCTTTAAATTGTTTGCACTTCCAATGGCTGCTTGAAGTGGCTGAATTTAAGTGAAGTGCCTGTAGCAGTGAAGCAGAAGCTGCAGCTGTGGTGTCTGAATAGGCTACTACATCACTGTCCTTTTTTTTCCCTTTTTTTTTTTTTTTCCTTTTTCTAATGTCACTTCTATGGCCTTTGGCCTTGTACTGAGCTTACAGCATGCACCTAGTGGAGATCTGGTACTGACTTCATTAGAGCATTCATTCACACCCAATAAATCATAATAGAATAGGGATGCAGCGGACAAAGACAGTTGTGAGGATTATACATTTGGATTGTGGAGTTATTGTAATGTTTATCTTTTTACCTTCCAGCAGTGGAACTTCCTGCTGTGTGTTTCTATTTAGGATTAAGATTGCTTTCATTCTGCAATGATTGCTGTGTGTTTAGGAGCAAAATAACTTTTCCCTCACTCAAATCGTAAATGTTGCTTAAGATGCTGCTAAGTATGTGGAAGCCTCCAAATCTTTCAGGCAGCTGTCTTTTACCTACCAGATTTCATATGAAATGTGAGGCTGCAAAGAATGTTGTAGAGAGTAGGACTGAAAAGAGGTCATTCTTGAAGTTTTCAGTAGTGTTTACAGCTTAGTGAATTTCTGGCATCAGTTAAAGATGACCGAAGGGATATTGTCTGGTGAAAAACAGCACAGAACTGTGCAAATCTGCCATTTGAAAAATTATTTATGTAGTAAATGAATCATGACATAGGAGCTGGAGTGTTAAATGTTGGTTGCCTTAGATGGGATCACTTGTGGTAAAGGTGAAGTAGGCTTTAGCCTGTGGTATAAGAAACATGTCGGCATCATTTTAGATCAACAAGCAGTAACCTCCTGCTGGAATGTGTGTGCACCTGTGACTTTGAGCCAAAGGATCTGAACTGAGGAGTAATGTTTAGTGATCCCGTGTGCTCAGAAAATGTCACAGTATCACAGTAATGATAAGGTTGGAAAAGCCCTTAAAGTTCATCCAGTCCAACCTAAATCCAAATAAACCAAGTAAACCTAACATCTAACATCTAGATCACGCTACTCAGCACCTCATCCAGCCTATCCTTGGACACTGGCTCCAAGCTTGGTCACCCTGGCCATGCAAAATTAAAATGTTTGTTTTAAAGATAAAGAAGAAGTCTGGGTCTCCTTCTTGTTTGTCTTGTGCATTTCATAAGATTTTCAGATTTTTGGACTTGAGCCCTCTTCCACAAAGGCTAGAAGCAGATTTTTTGTTTTAAGTAAAAGCTGATGTTCTTACGTAATAGCATGATTCCAGGCCCATGGCTTCAGAAAAGTAAAAAAAGAAGTATCACATGATTTAGAACAAGGTAATGAGAATTGACTACATCACATGAGCATGGCTCACAGGGAGATGCTCTTGTGTTTCCATGTGAAAATGAGTATTTTTCAAATCACCAAGGGGTACATGGTTCTCTCTTGATTAATGGAACTTTGTCCAAAAACCGCAGGAGAACTCACTGTTGGAAACAAGCCTTAATTGGCAGGGGGTGGAATAAATGTTTTTATTGCTGCCTTCTGCATTTTCCCTCTATACCCAGAGATAAAAACTCGTAAGTAAAGAACATTCAAACAATACCCGTGCCTGGCTTTGTTTGATGCCTTTCTCTGGTCTTGGTAGTCGTGACTTGAAAGACTGCTGTTGCTTTGCTGCCTGGTGCCCATTTGTTTCTAGAAAACCAGATTAACTTAATCTTAGCCTGGTAGAAGATGTGTGCCATCTATTGTTTTTGCGCTGCTTCATCTTGGAGAAGTAACACTACTTTCCTGGATGGTTAAAAGCCCTACTTGTATTTGCTATCAGAAGACAGTAAAAGCACAGACTTTTTAAACACTGAATTTTGTTTCCTTTGCCATGCACTTGGGGCAAAGAACGGTGTGTGTCATCCAGCTGTTTTTAAATGAGCCATACCGCAGCTATTGCTGGAGTGGAAGGGATTCAAAAGCCTATTATTATGCTTTAAGGTGATCCTGCTCTGGCAGGGGGATTGGACCAGATGATCTTTCAAGGTCCCTTCCAATCTCTAATGTTCTGCGGTTTTGTGATTAACTGTGGTGAAGGCATAATAGCACAGCGTCGTTCAAAGTACACGTCTACGCTGACGGGTGGCTGCTCTGGCAACTCTTGCAGGTGTTTGTTTCTTCCCTCTGAGTGTTTTCTACATAAGAACTCTTCAGTTTTCAGGTGACCTGATAGTTCCTCTAGCTACGAGCACTTCAAAGTTAATCTGTGATCTGGCTTAGATCAAGTCAGATTTTGGCAGTCATTTTGCACTTTGAATGTGGATTTTGCCAGCCGTTTGGCAGGACTGAATGTGAATCCTGAGTGCTTTTCCTGAGATTGTGTCAGTTCATATTCTGTGATACTTGAGGTCTATCTTCAGCAGGTGTAAGGAGGTAGGAGCACCCTACTTTATTCACTGAAGAAGGCTGGGAAGAAGGAACTTGTTTGTGTAGAAAAATATTTCTACAGTTTGCAGGCACAAGTGTTTGCTGAATAATGTCAGTGATTATTTTCTAAGGAAAACTGGAGTTCCCTGCCACCACCATCTAGAGCCATTCATAAATGCAATTCTCTTTCATGTTAGCTGTCAGAGGTAGCCAGGTGGGGTTTTTTTGCCTTGGAAGGGAAGTTTTGATCAACACAATACTGATGCATTCTGGTGTTAATGTGAGTAACACCACACCGGTGAACTGACAGCTGACCAAAGGGATATTCTGTACCATATGTCATGCTCAGCATGTGAATGGTTGGGGAAGAAGGGATGTTCCATACCTCATGCTCAGCATATAAACTTTTGGGGAAGAAGGAAAACAGAGACATTCAGGGTGTGGTTGTTATATGTGACGGAACCCAACTGTACTAGACATGGCAGAACACCTGCTTGCTGATGGGAAACAGACTAAATTTCTTGTTTTGTTTCGCTTTGCTTCATGCATGACTTTTGCTTTATCTAGTAAACTTATGTCAACGCACAATTCTCACTTTTTCTCTTCCAATTCTGTTCATCATCCCACTGGAGGGAGTGAGCAAGTGTCTGTGTGGTGCTTAGTTGCTGCCTAGGGCTAAACCATGACACGTGTTCAGAGAGGAAAGAGACTTCAGCCTTGGGCCAGATTAGTTTGCCTGATGAGTCTTGCTTGCGTGTTCAAGTGGCACAAAAAAACCCCAAACAAATTCTTCCAGCAATGAAATTCTGTAATGTAGAGAGATCTGTCAAAGACAACTGTTGTGGGGACTGTTCTTGTATCCCTGCCAAAAGAGTGACCGGGAGCAAAAAAACACACGAAACATTGAGCTTCAGGTGATAATCCCAGAAGAAAAGCAAACAATGTTTGATTGTCCAGCCTTTTTTCAGTTTGAAGACTTGTCTGTGGAACATACAGGAATTATTTTGTTTTCTGTTATGATGAGAAGTTATCTTAGCTTTTTAATTATTGTCCTTTATTCCTTGGGTCGCACTATTCATAGCTAACCCTCCACAATCCCTTTTCTGAAACGTTGTTTTCCTGTCAGGTAGTGATCTTGCCAGGAACATTACTTTCTACCTGTAATAAAAAGAACACAACCAGGTTGACCGCAAAACCCTTCACAACCAGAGAACTCCATCTCTCAAATGAAGGAAGAAGCTGTTCACTTTCGAAACCGTCTCAACTGCAGCAATCAGCTTCCAGAACGCAAAAAAAATGAAGGAAAGGTGAAGTGGAGAGGCACGTTGGATGTATGAAGCTCAAAGAAAAATTTCATGTAGAAGACATGAGTTTTGACTGTTGGCTGATGTCAGTGGTTAATTCACAGAACAGTAATGAAGTAGTACAATTTAAATCTGTTTATGCTTTCCTACAAGGCTTATTCAGTCCTGAGTGAGGGATGAAATTTATTCCCCACCAGCGCTGAACCCTGCTTTAGCAACCTTGACTCAGAGAAGTGTAAACTGGAAGATGAGATCTCATCAGGCCTTCTGATTTCCTTTTTCTGGCAGATATTTGTTAATCTATTTTTATTTGACTGTTTGACATTACTTTAATGAGTACAGATAACTTTGTCTATTTTTATAGAAGAGAAAAGAAACTAAATGTAAGAAGTTAAGATTTTAATAAGACATTAGTGTTACTTTTATCGTAGCTAATCCAGTGAATCATCTTCAGGTTGAGCAATACAGATTGAATCTATATACTACAGAGATAAAATTTGGTCGTGATTCTGCTGTTTATGAGTTGAGGGCTATGGAGAAGGATTCTTACTGTGCCTCCTGCCATGTGGTACTTTGCATGCAAATGGAAAGCTTGATCTTTGGCATCACACAGTGTTACACTTGGGCACAATTTTTTTTCAGAGAAGTTGGATGACATTTCATACCATTTCATTGCACTGTGTTTGGATTCTCTGGTGCCGTCCAGGTGGTATAATCCACAAAAACCAGTTTACTGAAGAGTTATCTCTGGACGAATTTCCTTGCAGAGTCTCTCAAGTAAACACACACATCTCTTTCAACGGCCCATTAGAGATTTGCCTTGACACCAGTGCCTAGATTAGTGTTCAGCAGAAGCTGAACTGAGTATTGGAGGGAAAATCCACTCGTCATCCTGATACAGAAAACTGGAAACAGCTGTCTAGTAGGAGCGGGCGCTTAAAGCTTAGTAATTCTTAATTTTTCCAGGTGGCATCCAGGATTATCCACAAATTGTTCTTTTTTTCTCCTTTGGTCCTTGTAAGGTTTTTAAATTACTTTCATGCACTCCAATTTGTTATAGTTAGCGATATCCCGGCTTGTTGCAGGGGGTTGGTCTGGATGACCTTTGGAGGTCCTTTCTAACCCAGTAAATTCTATGAGTCTATGATTTTTCTCCACTGACAATTCTGAGTTAACAGCATGCTAGTTTGAGCTGTTAGAAATGGTTATTTCAAAATCTGAGCTGTAGGTGATTCCCTCCGCCCCATGAAAGCGTCAATGTGCTCTGGCATACGT
Source organism: Rhinopomastus cyanomelas (assembly GCA_013400115.1). Lineage (NCBI taxonomy): Eukaryota > Metazoa > Chordata > Aves > Bucerotiformes > Rhinopomastidae > Rhinopomastus > Rhinopomastus cyanomelas. The sequence continues at coordinate 620,234 of VXBP01004728.1, forward strand.
ATGAGTTTCTAATGACTACTAAAATGAATTCTATCTACGTTGGGAAGTATTGGGTAGTGTAGACTTTCATATGACACATTTTATATATGACTAAACCAGTTTCGCTGAGATAATGTGATCTCTGGCTTGATTTTGTTTCCAGCATTAACACTAGAATATGTAACAAAAGCAGTCCTGCTCCTCTTTTCTACAGCGCACGGCTGATGCTGCGGTTAGGCCAGTGCAAGGGTTATGCAAGAGGATCAGATGGGTGTGTCGTGCTGTTCCCCACTATGCTGAGCTCATCACGGTACTTTCTGCAGCTGCCACTGCTTTAGCACCTGGGAGATGTGGTTGGAAGAAGTGACAGTTGTTCAGCTTTCGCTCAAGCCTTGTAACAGGTTATGTTAGTACAGAGCTATAAATTACCACAGTTTGCACTACCGTGAGGGCTGTTTCAGGTTCAGCTCTTGGTGCACAAACTGTTGACGTTTTACTGCTGGCAGTAGATAGTGATGCGTGCATTTTCACAACGGGTGTGCAGAAGCTTATTTCTGCCCACAGTGAGGAGTTAGTTTGCTGTCAGAGGCAGAAATACCTGTGCTGGAATGCAGCGTCAAGCCTGGGGAAGATCAGGCTCTGAAGTGTGAAAACAGAATTGCGTGTAGACAGAAAGACACTTAAGTGCAGAGGTGCCTACAGCTGCAATCCTTAAACAAATGACACGAGCTTGAAAGATTCAAGCTGGCTTGTGAATATCATTATAGAGGGGATAAAAGTGGAAGTATAATTCTGTCTTCTGTCTGTCCTTCTCCTTATACATCTTCCTGGGTGAGTCTGATCAGCAGCAAGCCCTGAATGCCTAATTAAAGGTAACAGGGTCTTGAAGGGTCAGAGGATCATTGGCAAAGGAACAAGGTGTAGGCATTGAAAGAAGTGCCTTTCTGTGTGCATCATTTGCCTTACCTGCAAGTTCCTGCAAGGGCAGAGTGGAGCTGACTACGTGTGTCTTTTGAAACAGATCCTGCTCCCTTCTCAGTGGCTTCTCGTCATAACAGGCTTGAATGCTTAGCAGGTATTAAGAGTTGGCATGTTTGTTGCCTCTGAGAATAAGTCAACTGCTGATAAGGTGAAGAAATCACATGTCAAGGCAGGTTATAAAACCACAGATCCACGTGGTTGTTGTGATGTTGACAGGCTTAGGAGATTTTGAAACTTAACCTCACTGGCGGAGTGCCTGTCACAGTATGGATAGGGCATATGAGAACAATGCTCTGATGGTACCCAGAGGTAATCCCGTCACAGCCTAAGCCCAGGCAGGGCTGGCATGCCTGGGTTACCCCAGCTGCTGCGTACCAGATCTCCTCTGAGAGCCACTCTTAAGAGTCTGCAACTGCTAGCGTGTTCTGTTCTGAGACTTGGTATTTGCACGCCTGGTGTAGCTCTTTAGCCACAGACAGTCCAGACAGAGATTTTTAGCAGAGATGAATTATCCTTTCTGTCATGGCATCATCGAGGATTTTTTTGTTTCCATGACTGAGAAAAAGGTGGTGGTATCCCCTCCAGGTCATGACCAGATAAGCTGCTTTTGTTTCCCCATTCATTTTGTGATTGAGGAGAGGGAGCAAGCTGTGGAATTATGACAGTTCTGGTACAGACTTGACTTTCTTGGTCCCTTCCCCCTCAATAAGTCTGTGCTTGATGAGTTTCTGGAGCCACAAATTTGCAGCAGTACCAGCAGGATAAATATTTATGTATTGCCAGCTGATTTTAAGATGATTGGTGTATGTCCCCTCCTGTCTTTGATAAAGGTTAGCACCATTATATGTACTGCTCTTCATTTCATCTTCTCCCATCTGTTCTGTCTCTTTTCAGTAGAAACTGAGGAGGTGTAGCTCCAACTTGGGCTGCCAGGTAGCTCTCTCTCCTGTGCATAAGAAAATATCTGTGTGAAGTAGAGTGGTGCCCTGCTGCACACACACATCAGGTTGTACTGTTCTCTCTCAGACTCTGAGAATGATTTATCCCCTCTTGTCAACTCATACATGACAGAATACAACTGTCCCCTTCAGTTTAAGTGATCTTGACTAAGGTCGGAGCCAAGAGCATCCAAACAGCCTTCTCCTGAGCATCCAGGCTATCATTGCAGTAGGTACTAAACCCACAACACAAGGAATAAATAAAGGACTGCATGTAGGTAAGTTCCACAGAATTTGTAGATGACAGGTATACAAAACCTGTAATTATGTGGATAATAAAGCCATAAAGATAGCAAACACAGATATTGAAAAACTCTAACATTTACCTTGGAACTCCCTGGCAGGTGAAGTGGCAATTTCATTTCTTGCATAGCAGGCTTCAGAGCCATGCTTCATTTCCCTGACTTCCAAAGGGGAAGTCTCCACAATACTTTTTTAGTCATTTTAGTTAGCATTAATTGTTAATGAACAGAATTGATTTAAAACCACATGCTTTGGGTGCTGATTAATTTTTTTTCCATTATTAATTTCTTGTGGTAGGGAGTAGCTGAGTAACTCCTCCGAGAAATTTTGTTTATGGCAGTTAGTGTAGCTGACAAGAAACTCTTAAATGTGATCACGTTTGAAAATTATTCCAGAAAGGTTTTCCTTCCTGATTGCTGTATGGGGGGGGGAACAATATTACTGTAGTTTGGTATATTCCTGTATATAGCTGTATATTACTACAGGGAACTGCTTGGCAGTTAGATGTACGTAAGGTTCTGTTGGCATCTGAAAAGGTTTATCTGTAGACAAAAGCATTTCAGATTGCTGCATCACGACAAGCAGTTTGTGAGGTATCTTACCACTATTTCCACCATCATCATGCTCGAAAGCCAAAAGATGGCTGCTAGTGGCATCCCAGTCCAGTGACGTCATGCTTGATCTTGGAACAAAAAGCTGCATGATGCCAAAACCAGGCAACAGGAAAATCAACGCTGGAAACTAGTAGTACTACCAGGGTTTTTTCCCCTCAACCCCAAAACTGCTTGTTCAAAGCAGTGCTGATTGGCTTGGCTGAAGCTAAGGAAAAGCTTTGAAATCCAAGCTGCTTATCAACAGTTGCCACAGCAACTGACAATCTCTTAGGCTAAGACACCCCCCCTTCAAACTACAACACAGTGCAAACAGTTTTATCCCAGTTTATGTATATTTCCACAGTCCTTTTCTTTCTTTGAGTGTCACAGTGGTGAAAACCAAAGGGAAAGGAAGATGATTTTTTCCCCCACATTTTGATTTTAGAACTACTTGAATTTGTTTGTCTCTGTAGGCCAATTTCTTGAATTTACAGTATCATGTGCATTTGTGTAGCAATGCTGCTTCCTCAGACTGTTTCTTAAGCTCCCAAATCTCTTTACAGTGCAAAACATGGCCCTCAAAGTCTGTGAAGTTCTGTTGCAACCAAGACCAAATCTCTTGTAGCTAGTTCTGATAAACACTGGTGTTCTGAGGTCCGTGGGCACTAAGTACTCTCCATACCCTTTTAATGTTCCATAATTCAAGGAGTGATTAGGCTTATTGTGCTGTGCTTATGCATTTCCATATTCACGTTTTCCTGGTGATAACAGAAGGAGGACCAGGAATGTTCTATTCCCAGGAGAGTGAAATCACATTCAGGAGTACCTAAGCAAATGACTGGGACTTGAAAGAAAAGATGGACCTAGAGACAGTTCTGTGCCACATCAAGTGCTGGTATATATTCCACTCAGAACAAACCAGTGAGAATATGTCTTGTTAAAATGCCTAGTGAAAATCAGTGCAAGAATTCCAGTCACTCGTTGACAATTAACTTTTATATGATGATAAATATTTTATAGACTATTAGTTGTTTAAAACAAAACTATTTAGATGTGTGCAATACAGATGAGATAAAGCATTTTTGGTATTTATAGAAAACTCAGAGATTGAGTAGATGAAAAGTCATTTGGATCTTTGAAACAAGATTATCCTCCCACTGCAGCTAAGATTGTCAAATGTGCTTGGTGATTAAATTCGTAACTACATTTAAGATACTCTAATCCTCAAAGGGTTACAGCACAGCCTTTCCTGAAACTTCCCTGAAAGTAAGGCTGCTTTACAGTGTTTGAAGTTTAATAGCTAAAAACATAAGCTATGCCCCAAATTCTTAGTTTCTGCATTTGTGATTATTATTTACAGAATTATATTCAGAATTTGAGGAAATGTGCCATTGAAGTGGAAAATAGAACAGCTCACATGTAATGTATTGGGGTCGTGAGCGTTTCTTTAAACCAGCAGGCTTGACTGTGGTGAATATAGGCCCTCTGTTTGCTTCCCTGAATTTCAATATATTATGGTAAGTTCATAAGAAACTTCAAGAGTTTATGCTGTTGTCAGCCAGCATCTCCAACTGCTGGCAGAGAGGAACATCACTTTCTGAGTAATAATGCTTTAATGACCGTAGTGCATTTGGATGCGGCAGCTGAAAGCAGTTGTCACACTTAAACTTCCCAGATTCCTGTCTGAGGCACTGTCGATCTCTTATGTCTGCTTGTTTTATCAATCTGCATTATTTTTATATCTTACATTTCTTCAAGCATTTGATTGAGTTGCTGTCTCTGTCTCCACCATCTGGAACCTTTTTTTAACTCTGTTGTGATTGTGTGGAACATAGATCATTTAACAGAGCTCTACACAACTTGAGCGTCCCCTGGAAATAATCCCAAAGCATGCGGCACACATTCCTGCCATCCACCTACCATTTCTGTGTCGTTCCTTCCTTCCCCACATTTAGATAATAGGCTTTCTGGAGAAAGCAGTTGGAATCACTTTTATGAAACAGTTTGCAAGACTGTGGAATCCTGTAGAAGTTGGTGATAAAAAGCATGGTGCAAGGTTACGACGACTTTGTAAGTTGTAAGACCTGTTTAAAGCCATAATTTCAGGATTAATTTTTGTGCCGTTCGCTTTGGAGTGGCAGGTAGGGGAAACACAGAGGAGACTATAGTAAAAATAAGGCATTAAGAATGTGCATTTCAGTGCAGTGGAGGTTGGTTTATGACACTGGGATGATGCTAATGAAGCCTAAGTATCAGTTCTGGTGTTTTGTGCAGACCAGTGAGGAGATTCTGCGGTGGCAAGCTGTAATACCATAAGATGGAACATACACTCGTGTTTGGTCATGTCTGTCTACAGATGCATTTTTATTTGTCACTCTTTCAATTACAGGTGTGGTAATTTTTAAAGAAAAATGTATATTTCTCTTTCAGCCATCAATGAATTTCCTGAAGATTTATTTACAAATAAAGAACGGCAGCAAGGGAGAGTCTTGCTTCATATCATTGCCGTAAGTTTTCCTCTGATGTGCTTTGTTTTCTGTTTATTTGTCCTGTAAGGTGTTAATCATTTTAGCTGTCTTACTAAATAGACTTCTGTATATCACATGTTTCTAGTACTTTCATTTTGTGTCTCTAATGTGGCTGTATGTGTGCAGATTTCTCAAAAGGTAACATCTTTTTTTTAGCCTGGAGAAGAGGAGGCTCAGGGGTGACCTTATCGCTGTCTATAACTATCTGAAAGGTGGTTGTAGTCAGACCGGGGTTGGTCTTTTCTCCCTGGCTACTGGAGACAAGACAAGGGGTCATAGTCTTAAGCTCCACCAGGGGAGGTTTAGACTTGACATTAGGAAAAGATTGTTCACTGCAAGAGTGATCCGGTCTTGGAATGGGCTGCCCACAGCGATGGTTGAGTCGCCGTCCCTGGATGTGTTCAAGGTTAGGCTGGATGAGGTGCTGAGTGGCATGATCTAGGTGTTAGATGTTAGGTTTACTTGGTTTATTTGGATTTAGGTTGGACTGGATGATCTTTAAGGTCTTTTCCAACCTTATCATTACTGTGATACTGTGATCTTAGGGACGTGGTTTTCAGTGGACTTGGTAGTGGTAGTTTGACTCGATGATCCTAAGGGTCTTTATAAACCTAAATGTTCCTGTGATTTATTGAAATAAACTATACAAATCTGAATTTGCAGTGCCTGTGCATTAATCCTGTTGGATATAAAATCCTGGCCAAATGGATCACGGAATTATATTTGTTTTTATTTTATTTTATATGAATAAGGTTTGGGATTCCTACACTGATGTGGAAACTTTTGTATTCTAGGGTCTGGCAAACATGATTGTTCTAAATTTTTGCAATCAATAATCTGTTTTTGTGCCATCAGCTGCTCAGCATAGGGATTTTTATTTGGAATGGAAGAAAAAAAATGAAGCTATGTGTTTTTGCTAGTCTGAATAAATACAACATTGACTTTTTTCCTCAGGAAAAATCTGAAGTAGTTCCTGAATTTGTTTTCTTTGCAGGCTCTTTATATGTTCTATGCTTTGGCTATAGTGTGTGATGACTTCTTTGTTCCATCTTTAGAGAAAATTTGTGAGGTATGTTGAAAGAACTATGTTTCTCTTCTGAAAATTTATTTATAGCACAGAATCAAGTATTTTGTGCTACCATTGTTTGAATTTCATTCCTGTCAACTTTTTGGCCTAAGTCAAATATACCAGAAGCACGTATCAAGAACGTATGTGACAGATTTGTTTTATTTTGTGATTTGGTTTATTTGTGACACTCCTAGTTTTGAAAATAACTTGTGAAAAGAGATCATGCAGAGACAGGTTAATGTGTTAGCTATGCAGATTTTATTGCATGTCTACCACTACTATCAGCAAGCAAAAAGCAAGTCCTAGCATAAAGTTGATAAAAGGGAGAATGTGTGAGAAAAGGTATGTGTCTTGATTTGATGTGGAGAGAGTATGCTTTTTATAAGCAAAAATTAGTAAACAAATAAAATTCCCCGCTGAGAAGACTGCAAAATTACATGTGGGATTCTAAATAAAGTGAGCTGATCAGGACAGGCAGAAGCTACGCTTGGAATGTGATTGTGTTAGGTAAGGCTCTAATGAACTACTACAAAATGAATGTGAAATCAGGTTTTAATGAATTTTGAGGGCTGCATTAAAATCTCACCTCCTTTGCATTCTAACAAAAATGTTTGTGAGCAATTTCCAAAAAAACTCCTGTAGCTAGCTTAAAAAACCTGGTTTTCTATGGGTGTATGTACTGATTTCCTGATGGTATTACTCAGGGCTGTGAATTTTCACTTAGCAATAGAGGAACAAACAGGAGAATAAGGCAAATGACAAATAATAGTTAAAACTAGGGATTTTTTTTCCTCTGCCTTTTCAGATGTTTTGATTCCAGCATGTACCTTATACACCATGTTTAAATTGTACCAATTAAGTTGTCAGCTGATCTCACTCCATAAAATCATTGCTTCTTGTCTCACATTCCGCTCAACATGCAAACAGCTATGAGGAATTCAGACAGCACACTTACATTTGAGTTCCTGCAGCAGTACATCTGCTAACAGATAAAATGTTGATTTTTCTTTTTCCTCAAGATCCTTAGGCTGCATTTTCCTCAGCTTACAATGGTGCCTACTGCCTGCAAACTGCAGGGTTTCTGTACCTTTTAGTTGGTCCTTTTGTCACTAATCACTGCTTCATCTTTGGAAGAAAGATACAGTGCTAAAGATGAGCCTAGAGACACTCCAGAAGAGAAAGCTCCCCCATAAAACCTGTTCGATAGTTAACCCTGTTTTGTTACTTCTAGTCTGAGAACTCTTTACCTTATCTCTAACTTGTTAGAGCTTAACATGCACTGCCATAAAAACAGACCTTTCTGCAGTACATACACCTCTCTGTCTCTGATCGGACTAGTTTTGTCCATCACTGGTCTCACTTTGGCTATACTTGGCCAAAGTATACTTCTTTTCAAAAGGCAGTGTTTAATTTTGTGTTATAGTGGCTGTTCATCCTTTAGCACCACTGTGGCCAGAAAAAGAGGTTGTGTATTTGCAACTGTATACATGTGCAATGGAAATGCAGTCGCGCTGCTGAAATGACCAGTGCTTTTCTTCCAGAAACTACATCTGAGTGAAGATGTTGCTGGAGCCACATTCATGGCAGCAGGGAGCTCCACTCCAGAACTGTTTGCATCTGTTATAGGTATGTAGCCCACACTAACTTTTATGAGATCTGCTTTAAAAAAAATTATTCTTCTGACAATTTATAATCAGCAGTTGCAGCTGTCAGCTAGTCTGTGGTTTCTGGTGTAATGAACCACTCAAAATACCTCATGAAACTGTGAATTTCCTCTCAAAACATAGAGAGGAATGGCTGATTCTGAACATAGGAAGTAAAAGAAGAGATTTATTGCAACTCCCTGAGAGAGAATTTGAGTTATTTGAAATTTCTTGCCTTATTATTCACAAATAAAGGAAATTAATTTTAGCAAGGAATTAGGAGAATGTGGAACATGAGTAAAAACCAAGTAATCTGCAGATGCATCATATCTGTTAAAGGCAGAAAGAAGGACATGGTGTACAGAATTGTTCCATTACAGAAGGGTCTGAAATATTAAGGATTCCAGGTGTAGAGAGGATGTCTAAATGGCAAAGGTAGTACCCATTAAGAGAAGGAACGACATGGGGTTACACTGAAAGAGTAGAGAGAAAGCAGCAAGTTTAACAGCAACAGAATTATACAATACTTTGGGTGCGAGGGACCTTGTAAGGTCATCTAATCCAACCTCCCTGCAGTGAGCAGGGACATCTTCAACTAGATCAGGTTGCTCAGAGCCCCTTCCAGCTTCTGCTTGAATGTTTCCAGGGAGGGGGAATCACAACTTCTTTGGGCAGCCTGTTCCAGTGCCTTACCACCTTTACTGTGAAGAATTAGTTCTTAAAATCTAATCCAAGTCTACCCTTTCTGTTTGAAGCTCTTCCCTCTTGTCCTATCACTAGATGTCCTCATAAAAAAATCCCTCTCCAGCATTTCAGCAGGCCCAGTATTGAGTCTCCTCTAGTGGGGCTGTCTTGCTTCCTTCTTATGAAGTCACCATCAGTGCATTCCACGAGATCAGGGCCATGTTGATGGAGGGGGTGATGCACACCATCACAAACACTCTCCTGGATTGGCCTACAGCTTGCTGTGCTACTTTTCCAGCAGTTGTTGGGGGGTTGAAGTCCTCCACCAGGACAAGAGCCTGTGAGTGCAAAGTCTGTTGTCACAAAAGATAGTCTGATTTCTCACCTGTGAGAAATGTTTCTTTGCTTTATTATATTGGTTGAAATAAACTCTGTGCTCCAAATATGATGGGAGATATTTTATAATTATTTGAATTGATTACTGACAGCCAAGCTGTGAAATACAGGACTTACTGTTCAACTACCAACAAGCTAAGAAATTGTTTTCTTTTAATACAGATACACACGTAGAGTTGTTAAGCCAAGAATGAGGAGCTGATAACTAGACTGACAGCACATCACAGTCCACAAATGAGGGAGCATCTATTGTGAAACATGTTTTGGTTAAACTTTCAAACAAACTCTTCTTCTCAGGTAGTATGTATCCTAAAATGAAATCACAGAGGTATTAATGTGTGTTTTGCTCCCTCTGCAGGTGTGTTTATCACTCACGGGGATGTGGGAGTCGGAACCATTGTTGGTTCAGCTGTGTTCAACATTCTCTGCATTGTTGGTGTTTGTGGAATATTTGCAGGACAGGTTAGTAAGATGCTTACCTTTTATGGAGTTCAGTTGCTTACAATTGAGGGAGTTCCCACGAGCAAATACTGAAAAAAGTATTAATCAATGAGCTGGCATTGTGCGAAATGTCAAATAACAGAAAGAATTTACAAATGCTGTAAAACTGGCAAAAAACGTTCAGCTTTAGTTCATAGAATCATTAGGGATTGGAAGGGACCTCGAAAAATCATCTAGTCCAATCCCCCTGCCACAGCAGGATCACCTAGACCAAGCCACGCAGGAACACATCCAGGTGGGTCTTAAACGCCTCCAGTGACAGAGACTCCACAACCCCCCTGGGCAGCCTGTTCCACTGCTCTGTCACCCTCACTGGGAAGAAGTTCCTTCTCATATTGATGTGGAACCTCCTATGTTCCAGCTTACACCCATTGCCCCTCGTCCTATCAGTAGATAACACTGAGAAGGGCCTGGCTCCATCCTCCTGACACCCACCCTTCACATATTTATAGACATTAATGAGATCACAAGCTGGCTCATGGTCATCCTGCTGTCCACCAGGAACACCAGGTCCCTTTCTCCTACACTGCTCTCCAACAGCTCAGTCCCCAGCCTATACTGGGGTTGTTCTTGCCCAGATGCAAGACTCTACACTTACCCTTGTTATACCTCATTAAATTGCCCTCTGCCCAGCTCTGCAGCCTGTCCAGGTCTTGCTGAATGGCAGCACAGTCTGTAGGGGTGTCAGCGACACCACCCAGCTTTGTGTCATCAGCAGACGTGCTGGCAGTGCACCCTAATTCCTCATCCAAGTCATCAGTGAATAGATTGAACGGGACTGGTCCCAGCACTGACTTTTCAGCACTCTGGATGAGTAACATGCAGAGGACACTGGTTCCTCTTCATACAATACGGTGCTTACAGTCAACTTCTCAGTGGCATCTCCTGGTTGTGATGGTGATCAAACAATCTAGGATGCAAACATGATACTTGCTCGACCTACTCAGTAGTAGATGCATCGACTGTGTGTAATGTTTTTTTAGGTATGAAGTCTGATACATCCACAGAAATAATGAAGTGTGAATAATTAATAGGCTGCAGTACAATGAACTGTACTTTAAAATTTAAATTCTGACCAATTAAAAAATCATTAGTAAGAAATGCACGTCGTGATTGATCCATTGTCTTAACAGTCTTCCTGTTAGCATAAAACAGCAATAAGTTGTTCCGGAGTCATTGCCAGCAAAGAACTCTGCTCACACACCTAAGGGATTGCAAGGTGGAGGCTGTCATTTTGTTTTTAAAATCACATACTTCTCTTGGCTGAAGGTGTGACTTTTTTTTTTTAATTGGGTTTTTTTCAGGTGGTTACTCTCACCCAATGGGCTGTGTTCCGGGACTCTGTGTACTATACAATATCTGTGATCATCCTTATTGTTGTAAGTAGTTCCCTTACCAATCAGTGTGTTTCACTTGTTTTTGGAGGTCGTTTTTTTGCTTTTTAGAGAACCTGGAACATACACATTTACTGTGGCAAGGAGGGGAAGAATCCACTTGGTTTTGTAAAAAATATGAATCACTAGCTGCCTTTTCAGTTACAGGAGTTATGTGAGATGAAGTTAAATCTGTGTAACCACTTGGCCTAAGAGCAGAAGTAAAATGACTGCCTTTTCTGCTGAAACCACTCTAGCTGCTAAAAGGACTCAGAGCTGGGTCTCTTCAGAGTATGTGATGTCGTGGTCATTTATGCAGCACAGTTTGTGGGTACATGTCCATGTGTCTGTCTGTCTCTCACGTGATCACACTGATTTACTTAAATAATATTTGTAAGTCATTGAGAGGAATCCGGTCCCTGTTTACAAGGTTTGTGTTTTGCTAGCGGCGCAATCCAGAGTGACAGTTTTGATTAGAAAGGCTTAAAACTCGAGTAGCTTTTGGCTAGATAATGCTGTTGCATATAATTCAACTGTTTTTCAAGAGAGAAATGGTAAATTTATGTGTTTCCTTTTTTTGTCCCTTCTTCTAGTTCATATATGATGAGAAAATACAATGGTAAGCTGTGCAAATGATTCCCTACAGTCCTGTGTTTGCCATGATCAATAAATAGGATTGCACCGTAATTTGCTTTCTTTCATGTATGCTGGAGTATTAGCTGGGTGAATCACCTAGTGAATCCTGTTTATTTTCTTTGGTTATGTTGTTGATGAAGATCAGAGAAAACTACAAAATACAATTTAAGAACCTGGAAATTTGGGCAAAGTAAATAAGAGATATGCTAGGCCAGAAAACTCAGGCGTGCACAGAGGGTAGCCAGAGGTCTGCACTCTCATGTTGGCTGTTAGCATTATGAGGGTGCTGGACGACCCAAAGAACAGTCCAAGGTGATATCCTAGTGAAAGATCATGAGCATCTTCTCCAAGAGCCCTCTCAGAGTGCCTAGCCTGTACTTCAGCCCTGAGATAACAAAAGGCATTAGTGTTTGATCCTCAGAGGGTGGCTATAGTTTCAGCCTGCATAGCACATTTCTGAAATACAGATGCATTACATATATATATAAGAACTTCAGAGTCTGCTTCATCCCTGTTGTGCTGATACAGCATCTACTATTAATGACATGAATCCTGTGTACGCAAATGTGACCTGGACAACATGTTTCCCGCACGTTCCTGTGTAAAACTTGTCAAGTGTACAGCTGTTTGGACTTTTAACACTTGTTTTTGGTCTCTTTGAGGTGGGAAAGCCTTGTACTCATCATTATGTATTCATTCTACATACTTATAATGAAGTAAGTGCTTTTCTCCTCCCTGTGCCCTTTAGGTGTTAATTGGCCACCATTCTTTTGGTGTACTTTTGTCCTTGGCCCTCCTGCTGAGGACACTACAGCCAGTCATGTGTCTGTGTAAGATTCCTTGATTTTCTGCACATAATCACTTTTGCTATAGAGTTGTACTCAGTCAACAACAAGTATTGCCATGCATAGTTTTCATAGTGCACTGACTGAAACTAGCTTTCAGAAGAGGTTGAGAGAAAATGTCATTTCTACAAAGGTACGTGAAGTCCACCAGATGCTATTACACATAGTTTGTAACCTCTGGAGAAGAGAGTCGAGGAACATTAGCAGATAGACTGCTAAGTATGTATTTATCTTCAGACCATCTGATACCAGATTGTGCGCTGACATCCTTCTTTTGTACTCTCCCTACCTCTGATAGGATCCTGAGCCAGAGCTCTGATTGTTACAAGGGAGTCTGTTAGGCCACCCTTCTACCACAAGTTGCTTACCCTTTGGTGTATTGCTCTCACAAATTACCCTTTTTGAAATGTCAGCTTCCCATTTCTCCTACATCGGCTCGTAGCAGAGCTCACTGACAACCCTCTAAGGTACCACACCAATGCTACAATAAATGCATGCGTTCTAAAGAACGGTGTGGTCAACAAACCAGAAGTGCTCAAGCGCGGCCATGTGGAACACAGTACTTAGAGAAAACAAGGGAAAGAAGACATCGTATAGTGAATGTCCTAGCTCAGAAATATGCAGATTCAGTGTTTTGTCTTCAGTAAATCTGCTCCAGTGTCTTTTTTGCAGTTTGCTGTATCTCAGAAGAGATAGATACAATCCTTGTGTTCCTATTAGCTTACTACTCAACTAACTGGATAATCCTTTCTCTTAACTTCCTAATACTTGTCAGACAGCAGATACATACAGATACATAGGCTTTACTGAATGCCTGCACGAGATGTTAGATGCTCACAAGTTTGACAAGGAAAAGCAGTGATCCAACTTTTTAAGACCTTTTCTTTTCATGTTCAGGTACAATGTGAGGATGCAACGTTTTTTCACCCTTAAAAGCAAGAATGTTGGAAACGGTGACACAGTCAGCAATGAGCTGGAAGATGGTAATAAATATTATATCACTAGTTGTGATGACCCATCCATTCCATTACTGTGGAAAGGTAAGGCTGAGCAGACAGGACTTGGAAAAAGAGTAGATCACAAGATATCCTTCTTACTTCTTTAATGTGTTGTTGTTCAGTCATAAGCAGGAACTTTTATTGGGCTAACTTGGCAATTCAGCAGTCAGACTGCCAAGTGAAAAAAAAACCAACCAATATTTGGGTTTAATATTCTGAAAACAAGCTGCTTTACACATTGGCCTATTTGCTTAGTTGGTATTTCCTGTTCAGTGATGAGCTACTGTGCTGTGAATGAATTTTATTTTTCCTTTTTGCCAGGAAGACTGTAATTTTCACTTTAGAAATTAGTTTGGAAATAGAAGTTCAGACTTGGGTTATGCAGGAAAGGACATGGGCAGATGAGAGTGCAAGAGGGATTATGTGTTCAGTTTAGATCCTCAGAAGACTGGCTTTCATATGCCTGCACAGCGCAGCATACATTGTCAAGCACCTGTGTCAAACTGAGAAATGCACACACATACTAGTGGTTTTTACTTCTGAAGCATTTCTTAGGTTCTGATGTTGCCTCATGCTCTCCTCTCTAGCTCCTGTGTGGTAAAAGGGTGATGGCACAGTATGCTTGCCAGTTCATGTATTTACTTTTGAGGAAATTGAAGATCATTTAACACTTGTGAAGAATACAGAGAACTTTTAGAATCATAGAATCACTACGGATTGGATGGGACCTCAAAAGATCATCTAGTCCAATCCGCCTGCCACAGCAGGATCACCTAAACCAAGTCACACAGGAACCTGTCCAGTTGGGTCTTGAATATCTCCAGTGAGGGAGACTCCACAACCTCCCTGGGCAGCCTGTTCCAGTGCTCCGTCACCCTCACCATGAAGAAGTTCCTTCTCAGGTTGACATGGAACCTCCTATGTTCCAGCTTACACCCACTGCCCCTCGTCCTATCACTACACGACACTGAGAACAGCCTGACTCCATCCTCCCGACACTCACCCCTCAAATATTTGTAGACATTAATGAGGTCACCCCTCAGTCTCCTCTTCTCCAAGCTAAAGAGACCCAGCTCCCTCAGCCTCTCCTCGTAAGGGAGGTGCTCCACCTCTTTTTATCATCTTAGTTGCCCTGCGGTGAACTCTCTCCAGAAGCTCCACATCCCTCTTGAACTGAGGAGCTCAGAACTGGACACAATACTCCAGATGTGGTCTCAGCAGTGCAGAGTAGAAGGGGAGAAGAACATCTCTTGATCTGCTAACCACCCCTCTTCTAATCCACCCCAGGATGCTGTTGGTCCTCTTGGCCACAAGAGCACACTGCTGGCTCATAGTCATCCTGCTGTCCACCAGGACCCCCAAGTCCCTTTCCCCTACACTGCTCCCCAACAGGTCAGTCCCCAGCCTATACTGGTACCTAGGGTTGTTCTTGCCCAGATGCAAGACTCTGCACTTACTCTTGTTATAGCTCATTAAATTTTAGGAAGGAAGCAAGAAAGGTAATAAAAAACTGGACTCCTGAGAATGGTGTCTCCACTATTAACTGTCCACAGTGTTTATTCTCCAATTTCACTGAAAGATGCACCGAGATGTAGTTTCAGTCAGATTCTCTTAGCCTTCTGCAGCATCCATTACACAAATACATGCTGCTTGGGAGACACTATTGTTCAAAGTGTGGGAGTGTAGACACTAAGAAACATATCTGGGACGAGAAAGGATGCAGAGATTAAGGAGGTGACAGGGTTTGGAGTGTGCAATGGGAGAGGAGGATGGCAGTATTTGCCTACCTGGCTGTGTAGATGGGTGCTTTACGTGTCAAGAAGCTGCCCTAGAAAACCACCGCAGGTGACTGCCTGTTGCATCTCCTTCCTGTTGAGTCAAAATATGCCATGACCTGCCAGTGAATCACTGTTAAGTCTCCGTGGCTGGCTTCACAAGCTGAGCTACACCTTCCCCAGCAGCAGCTTTCAGAAGCAGGAGCACTGCTAATAGTAGGGAGTTGGCCTCTGCCTTCCCTGTACCCAGTGGTTAGCAAGTTGTAGGATCCATTGAAAAAAATCTCCCTTGGCTTCACCAAGGCATAGGTCGAACCTTAATCTGATTTTCCACAGGATCAAAGTCTGATTACTTCCCAAAAAAGATCAGTTGCTTTGAATGAGGAACTTTGGTCCTACCAAGGCTAGTCAGTCTGTTGTGCAGATAAAAGGGGGGTTCACATACTGCACAGCTCTCTTTTATGCTTCTAAGTGTTGTTATTTTCAAGAGCTCCCAGTGGTACAATATAAAAGCTTCCTTTACTCAAGTTTCAGAGACAAAAAGGAGAGCTTTTCACCATAAGATGAATTCAATTTCAAGGATGAGTTCTACACAAACTGGTAAAGCTGAAGTATTTGCCCTTTGTCAATAATACTCCCATTTTAAAAGCATAGCCCACTGCCCCTGGGTTTTATTATGTTGACCCAGATTTCCATTGGGTGACATGGTTCAAGTCTAAAACAAGAAACTCTTCAAGAAAGAGACTTCTGAAGGCCTGAACAGGGATCAACTAAAGTCAGCAAGAGGCTGTCTGTTGATTTTGACTGGATTGTTGGTGAGAATGCTCTGTGGTGAGTAGGAAGGTCAGGTAGTTTGTTAAAAGGAAAAGCCATTATCAGAAGATATTATTTTAAGGAATATTATAAAGGAGAAGTGGAAGAGACGCTGTCTCACATTAGTGAAAATCACTTTTGAAACTTTTGAGTGAAGTCTCTTTGTACCATACGGGGCTAATGTTACATGAGCACAGGAAGTGAGACATAAGAGCTGTCGTGAAAGTAGAAGAGCATTGTGCTGTGGTAAGTCAAACCAGCTGCAGTTAGTTGTGTAGGTATTTGCAGCAGTGTGTTCTGCATCACTACTGTGTTTTTTATCACAGTGTTTCGTTAAGGCTGACTGTGTCTGGTCACTGTCATCTTAGTGCTCTGAGAAACACTTCCAAAGTAATTGCAGTGCTTCCGTGTTTCTCATGACACAAGATAAAGAAGCTCTTTGGAGCCTTCACTGGAGAAACTCACTTGAAAGCAATTAATCTGATGAGACTGTTAGATAAGTATCTTAACTTTTTGCCTTTCTAGGATTGCTGTAAGGCTTTCCTAGGTTGCAACCTAGGAAGCTGCTACCCTTTTAACTGTAAGCCCCATCGAACATGCTTCTTGTTTGCATCATCTGCTTTAATACTCTGCAAGATTAATTTGTTTCCGATGTCAGGGTGGGGAGGTGGATAATTGCTCCATTATATTTAGTAAATGCAAAATTCCTACTAGTTCTGTTCTCCGTTAGGGATATCAAGATGCCAGACGAGGTGACTAGAATCTTTGTAGATTAGTACTTAGTGCTATTCTACAAGACGAGTAGATCTTTGAGAAGGCCATAGTTCTCCGTGAATCCAAAAATACCTTTTTGATACTTCCAATGACCCCAGTCTACTAATTGAAAACTCACTTTAGTGAAACCATGAAAGACATTAAAATGCTAAAGGGTAAAAAATATTGTTGTTAACTGGTATTTACTGTTTACAGGGCTTTTTTGCTGGATGATATATTGTTGAAAGATATTTCTTCAAGTACGTTTGCTTGAAAAAGCCAAGCCTTCATTGTGTGATGTGATTTGCATGCATCCATGAAACCAGTGTTTGCACTGAGAAACAAAAATACTTAACAATGTCAAAATGCAAAAAATCAATACAGATTTTTGTGAACAGGTCCTTTGTAATTTCTTTGTTTGAGTTGAATATTTTATTAGATTTTCTTTGCTTCCTGGCTGGAACCATGCACTAATAATCATCTTCCACCTCTGCCTTCTAAATTCTCTTCTTCTTAATGTAAGTAACTGAATGCAAAAGGGGACTGGGAGGGAAAAGCCAAGCTAAGTAAAGCAGAAAAAACAAGCAAGGAAGAATTTTGTTGGGGTTTTTTTTAACGTGCATGTAATAATTAATATTTATTACAGTCATGCAAATACTTCCTGCACTGCTTTCTAACACCACATGGGTATGTGTCCTGTCTGCTGAGCCTTACTCTACTTGCTATGTGTAGTCTTGTAGCATTTGTAAGAATATTGTTTTGCGTTGAGCTCTGAAAGTCCTTGCCTGTACTTGTGTTGATTCCAAATATAATTTTTTCTCTTCGTGCTTAACACAGTAGAACAAAACTCTTATCCTTGATACAATTTCCTTTGTATTAACATTTGTTCTTGACAATTGCTTTTTTAATTGTTTCTGATCTTCTTATATTAGAATCATAGAATCATTAGGGATTAGAAGGGACCTTGAAATATCATCTAGTCCAATCCCCCTGACACAACAGGATCACCTAGACCAAGTCACACAGGAACACATCCAGGCGGGTCTTAAACATCTCCAGTGAAGGAGACTCCACAACCTCCCTGGGCAGCCTGTTCCAGTGCTCTGTCACCCTCAACTGTCAAGAAGTTCCCTCACATATTGATGTGGAACCTCCTATGTTCCAGCTTACATCCACTGCCCCTCGTCCTATCACTAGATGACACTGAGAATAGCCCAGCTCCATCCTCCTGACACCCACCCTTCAAATATTTATAGATACTAATGAGGTCACCTCCAAGCTAAAGAGACCCAGCTCCCTTGTAAGGGAGGTGCTCCACTTCCTTCATCATCCTCATTGCTCTGCGCTGGACTCCCTCCAGCAGCTCCACATCCCTCTTGAACTGAGGGCCCCAGAACTGTTATTAATATTCTGTGAAGGTAAAGTGAAGACTTCTGAAAGGAATGAACACAAAATTAGGGACTTCTGAATGTGCAGTATCTTGATCTAGTGGAATGGCTTCAGTGGTTTCAGAAGTGTTGCCTACACTCCCTCAGTGCGAGTACTTTTAAAGAAGGGTTAAAAAACCATAGGGGGACATGAGCAAGGAAAATAGGTACTCCAGCATGAATGGCTGGGCAAAAACTGCTCTCACTCTTCTGAGAATGGGTTGTTGACTAACTTAGCAGAATAAAGTCCCTCTTCAGCATGTGATTGAGCAAAGCAGGTTCACCAGCTACAGAAATATGACAGGAAAGTCACCTGTAAATTTAACCATTCAGATAAATATTAGTCCCACTCAAATTTGAAAAGTGTGACTGGGTGATGTGAAACATGGTAAGATCAATTCTACATCTGACTCTGTCCATTGTGATCATTAGTGAAGGGGATGCAGCAATATGGCAAAACCAGTGTTGTGATGGTGGATGAGATCATCTGCTCCAGTCCCCCTAAATACCGGTTCCCCGAAGCTGGATTACGGATTATGATAACAAATAAATTTGGACCGCGCACCAGAATGCGGATGGCAAGCCGACTCATTATTAATGAGGTAGGTCCATTAAGGGCAAAAAAATCCTACAAGGCAGAGATTGTCATCTAGCCTTTCTCCTAATGAGTCTGGAATTCAGGTTCTCGCATGTTTCTAGTCATGGGCTAGAGCTATGTCTTTCGCTAGCATCTACGTCACAGCAGATTTTAAGATGAATTCTTAGTTGGTGATGCTGCCTTGTGTTGATGAGAGACCAGTCACCAAAGAGGGGTTTCCTGAGCTCCCTGCTGGAAAATGTTTTGGAGTCTGTGTACACATCATGGCACACTTCATGTGTCTGCCCTTGCTGTGACTATCCCAATGGAAAAAAGCACCACTAATATATTTGTAACGAAAGTCCCATTTAACAGTAAGACAGTGCAAAGTTCATTAGGAAATCAGTGCATCTAGTCAAGAGCAGAACATCAATTAAGGCACAAAAAGCACTTGACTCTCTAAAAATTCTGCTCTGAAGAGAATTAATTCATCAGAAAAGAATTCTTAATGGGTATACGCACAGAGAGCTGGTACTTGCTAGTTGGAGATCTGCAAAAATACATCTAAAACACAGCATTTTGGATTAATTTTCCTATGTATTCTCACTGCTAAAGTTTTCAAAGTAGTCAGATACGAGTTTTCTCTGTTGTTCATTAGTGTCTTGAGACTAGTTTTAGAGCTCTTTGCATGTTGTGCAGTCACTTTATTTTTCATGGCATTTCAGAGCACTTTTTAGGAAGTGTTGACAATTACCGTGAAAGAGAGAACACTCGCTGAGTCAGCATTATCTCATCTGGCTAAAAGTATCAATTGTTTTATAGAAGTAGGAAATGGCTGTTACATCTCACATTTTCCCATGTATTAATGAATATATATATATATATATACTGACATTTAAAATCTGTAGTTGTAGTTGTTTTACTGTGTGTTGGAACTGTAACTTGTCTGCAGAAGTAAATATGAGCTTCATGAAAATATAAATAAGAGAAGGGCAATGGGGGTTTGTCTTGCTTTTGGAATGATAAGTAGGACCTTTACATTTACTAAAAGGAGGGGTAAGGGTTGGAGCTGAGCAGGAGTGATCCTGGGTAATAAGTCATTCATAAGCCAACTCTAATACACTCAAGTGTCTTGAGTGTTGCTACTGGATTATGATGCTATTGCTGATTGCAGTGGGAAGTGCTGAATGAGAACAACCACTGAAGAGCAGCTGTGACATCTTCTCCCTCATGGCTTGAAAGGCTAGCGGCATCGTCAGCCCTGACCCGATGTAGGCATATAGACCACAGACAGATTTGTTTGTTGCTGACTGGAAGGATCTGTGGTTAAACATCAAAGCTCACATGATGGGCTGACCAGACAGCAAACCCCAAATCTAACAGATTCAGTGTTTTCCAAACTATGGCAGTTTTGTCTTTGATCCTGTGCAGCGTCAGCGGTTAATCCAGTCTGCCAATGGCTCGAGCAAAGCACTTCAGAACGGGAGACATGAAAATATTGAGAACGGGAACATCCCTGTGGTGAATCAAGAGGAGGAGAACGAACAGGACAGTCTGTCTCCTTTCTCATTGCCAGGTGAGGCTTCTTTTCCAGGTGTTTTTCGTAAGGAAACAGAATAGAATTAAAATGCCTGACACTGGGTTGTAAGAAATGGCAGTACATGTGGGGAGAGAGGAGAGAAGAGATTGATTTTACTGTCTGAAGGCTGGATTTGGTGCTGGTAAAGCAATGGGAGGCTGCATCAATAAAAGCAGACATTAGGAAAGTGTTTTCCAGGCATCATACACAGTAAGTAGAGGTGGTGGTTTGCCAACAGCGAATGGAAAGCAGATAGGATAGGTGTATATCAAAAAACATGTCAGACCGACTTGATGAGCAGTGCACTTTGTAATACTTTTGAAGTCAGCAGTTAGTAATGGCCTGCTGAGGACTGCTGGGCCAGATGCACCTAGGCATATCAATCCATGATAACATGATGTAGTGACTGTAGGGAAGGCTTCTTGGATGAAGAGAAAGAAAAGCTTAGAGGGAGAAAGAGTGTTTCATGTATTTGACATTGTTTAAAATTCTGAGAAATGTGCAATAGCATTCGCCTATAGACTTTTTTTAGAAAGTCTTTTGTGTGAAGGGCTATATGTGACCCATCTTATCATTCTGTTACCCTTAGCACCTCCCCAAAAAGCTTTGGAAATTGGCAGGGACTCAATCACCCCTCAGACGTGCCAGTGGAAGTTGCCTGTCACACTGTTACTGTTTGATGTGAATATCACTTGACACAATCCCGTGAACCACACGCAGCGAACAAAAAGGAAGAATTTTCCACGTTGTGTAAGGTTTTACTTACTTCAGTTCAGTCGCTGGAGTTTTAGAAAAGATGTTTGTGCTGGAACAAACACTGGAGTGTACCGTATGACGAGTGGATGGACCTGTGTTTTCCTGTATTGCTGCACTGTGTGCTCTTACAGGAACTTCTTGCAGTCTGCAGTTACGGACTTTGCACTGGGGGGAAGAATGAGAAGCAAGTGGTTGCACTGAACCTATGCCCATTAGATGAGCTCCTGATAATCATAGTATCATAGAATCATAGAATCATTACGGATCGGAAGGGACCTCGAAAGATCATCTAGTCCAATCCTCCTGCAACAGCAGGATCACCTAAACCAAGTCACACAGGAACCTGTCCAGTTGGGTCTTGAACATCTCCAGAGAAGGAGACTCCACAACCCCCCTGGGCAGCCTGTTCCAGTGCTCTGTCACTCTCACCGTGAAGAAGTTCCTTCTCAGGTTGATGTGGAACCTCCTATGTTCCAGCTTACAACCATTGCCCCTTGTCCTATCACTACATGACACCGAGAACAGCCCAGTGCCATCCTCCTGACACCCACCCCTCAAATATTTGTAGACATGAATGAGGTCACCCCTCAGTTTCCTCTTCTCCAAGCTAAAGAGACCCAGCTCATTCAACCTTTCCTCATAAGGGAGGTGTTCCACCTCTCTTATCATCTT
>VXBP01004729.1:28794-47486 GCA_013400115.1 Rhinopomastus cyanomelas
CAGGCCATCCCGGTTCCCCCTGAGCCACTATCCTCACCCCCCGCCCGGGGCGGTGGGGGGGCGGTCCCTTCAGGGCCACAGCCCGCGAAAAGAGGCGCAAAAAGCCCCAAACAAACACCCTGGTCCGGTTTTTTATAGGCTCCCCCAGCCCGCCTTTCAGGGGCAGGTCACAAGACAGACGCCTCCGGGAGGGGGGATGTCCCGTGACCTGTGCAACCGGAGTAGGTCCCCCAGAACACAACAAAACTTTTCTTCCTCATGAAAGCACTTCTACAGGTTCTAGCAGTTCTCAAACTGCAACACCCATAAAACAATTCTGAGGAAGGATTTAAGGAACAAAGGTGAACTCACAAAAAACCCCCACATGCATATATTTGCTTTATGTAACTATTAATTATCTGTGACATAAATTATTACTTTGATTCTTCTGTCAACCTTGGATAGGGAGAAAAAGTGTTGTTTTGACTCTCACTTCATGTCATAAAAGAGAAGATACAGTGGATATTTACAGAAAAATTTAAAGTAGAATTGTTTTGAAGTTACACCATTTCAAGCAGAAAGTACAGTTATTTATTTCATGAAGCAACCATCAGTAACAGACTGTCCTCCTGACCCTGCATCTGAATTTCTCACAGTGAAATTACAGCAATACACTTGGATCAGAATGTGAGCACTTTATATATAACACAGTGAAGTAACAGGATTAAGTTAAGCTAATAATACCGCATGTCATTAACTACCACAAAATTCAGATGACTTTAGAAGCTCTGAAGATTTCTTTAATTGTATTTTCTTTTTTTCTGAATTAATGAGGCCAGGCCATAACATGTTTCAAGAAAATGAAGTCTTTTGTTACAGAAATGCAAATGCAGTGGGATGGTATCTCAGACACTAAACAATATATGTATATTTATAAGAATATCCTCATCACACTACAAATGAACGTCACAGTAAGTTAGGCAACAATTATCTAATTAAAATGTCTTAATTTCTTCTTGTTAAACACTTCCTGGGCATTAACTGGTTTTGAAGATTCAATACCTTGTTTCATTCATAATCCATCTTGTCAATATAAAGTGTTTTGGCAAATGAAGTTCTATTCACAGAAACTTTTCCTTCTTATTTCCTTAATTGCTGTTTGCCTACATAGAGTAGAAGACAAGTTGGTTATAAACAATACAAGTGGTGGTTTTCTTGTGCTATGGAATACTTTTTTTTGGTATAAGAAATATTATAATCAGTTTTCTGAACATCCCTCCCCCGGCCTATGGTCCTTGCAATGAAAACCTCTTCTTAGCATCTACTCAGTTTCCTTCACTTGACCTTTCAGGAGACTTCATTCAGAGAATCGCAGATACACAGAGCATTAGGGATTGGAAGGGACCTCAAAAGCTCATCCAGTCCTATCTTCCTGCCATAGCAGGATCACCTAGACCAGGTTACACAGGAACATATGCAGGCATATGGACTCACTTTCTCCTTGAGAGATGTCTCAGAAATAAAGTGAACCCTCTTCATACATGTTGTGCACTGGTTTTTTCCCTCACAATCATGAAGAGAAGATTTGTAGGTTAGAGATGTCCCAAATTTAAAAAAAACAAATTTAAATTTAAAGGTATTATAATGAAATTCCTGCTCCCAGATTTCCTTCAGCTTTCTAGTGAAGCTGTTACTTGAAGGGCACTTCATCTGACTACTTAGTTTCATACCAGTATCTGCTATTATGATCATACAGGGAGTGGATAATTCACAGATAGCAGGAATTCAAGTTGTGACTTGCTTTGCAGAGCAGCCTGTAGATTTAATTAGCTTTCTAGTTTCTATCATTTCTGAGGATTGCTTGGTTCATGTAGAGCATCACCAGTTTATGAGCTGATCAGTTCTGGGACTGAGAATCACAGATTAATTTAGTAAATGAGACAAAAAGAAATAGTTCAAAACCACTTGTAAAGTCTAAACTACAAATAAAACCCAAAAGACTGGGCACTGATTTATTCTCAAAGTTGTTCACAATTTTGACCGCTGTAGAGACAGAATACAGTTTTTCTTTGCAGTTTATAGAAAATTATTGAAATTCCCTGCAATGAAAGAAAAGTGAGATGCAAAACCGAAGACTGACTTAATTTAGAGAAAACCAACAGAATATGTTTCATTCACATAACATATAAACCCAGACACCAAAACCTGTAGACATCAACCATGCATCATTAATCAACTAGGCCAAGCTGTGTTATCTCTTTATTCTCGAGGGCCAGAAACCTTTACCTCTTCTCTTCATTGTGCAGCCAAGCTATGGTTGTGGTGTCTGTAGCTCAGTCTGGCTTTCCTTTCCTCAGGACCAGTATTTCCTTGAAGCATAAATTCCTTGTTCCATGTTCTCAAGGCCTAGCCCATTTCCCAGTGCATCCTCTACCGGAGGCTACAGATGAGATCATCTTCCTCTATTTCACTACACTAGGGATTTGCAGGCAAACTTCTCTGCTGATCTCTGACATTCCAAACTCCCTCTCTCTCCTCCCTCACTGTACTCCAAGGATCAATATGGCTGCCAAAAGCATGCTCAGCCTGGTGGCGCATGCTTCATCTCTGAACAAAAAGATTCCATGAGGTGCTAAACAAGAAAACAGGAAAATAGGAAACCAGTTGCAACATTTTTTCCTCCTCTCTAAAATAGCCTGATTTGCATAGGTGTTGATTGGCTCAAACCTTCAAGGTTTGAAGTAGGAGCTGTGGTGAGGTCTGTGTTCCAGAAACTTCTTGCCAAAGTCACCAAGGAACCTAAATCCTCAGGTTAAGAACTAACAAACTGAAACTACAACACAGACTGAATCAGCTTCTTTATTGCAAAGAGACAATTCCAACATGCAAGGATGCAAAGATCAACTGAAAAAATGGAATATGTTTCCCCACTCCTCAGCCATGACTGTTCAGTATCAAGAAGCATTAGAAAAAATTCAAAGGGATTCCTGGTCCCTTTGGATTTTTCATAGCAGAGAAGCAAATCTCTGTTGCAATTGACATCATAACTAGCTGTTAGCTGCAGTTTATTAATGCTGTCTTATGCTGGTTATGAAGTGTCATCACAGACTGGTTTAGATTAGAAAGAAACTTAAAGATTGTCTACTTCCATCCTCACTGCCATGGGTAGTGAACCCTTTCACCAGACCAGGGTGCCCGGAGCCCCATCTAACCTGACATTCAACACTTCTGGAGATGATGGAACAGCCACAACCTTCCTGTGCAATCTGTTCCAGTGTCTCAGCATCCTAACAGCGAGCACTGGAACGGGATGACCAGGGGGGTTGCGGAGTCTCCTTCTCTGGGAATGTCTAAAACTTGCTTGGACATGTTCCTGTGCAACTGGAAGTAGGTCATCCTGCTAGGGAGATTGGACTAGATGAACATTTGAGGTCCTTTCCAATCCCTAATGTTCTCTGATTTCATGATCAGGAGATTTATGTGAAATAAGATCTTAAAAATTGGAACAGGATTAATTTATTTCTATGTTTTCCTGAATGTGTATAATTTTAGTTCATCACTCTGTGTGTATAGGGATTTTTTCCTTGTGTGCACTGCTTGAATCTTGCAAACGTAAAAACCCATCTACAATTAAGGGTTTATAACTTAACAGAAGAATTCAGTCAAAGGTTTCCTCTGTAATGTTTCTAGTATTGACCATTAAGCTTCTTTTGTTAAGCAGCTGATACACTATCCAATATAATCAAAATTCCATTTGCAAAATCAATATCCATGACCATAAGCCAATAATTATGTAATAAACTAACTAAGGTCATTGCAGAATAAGACAATGAGCTCAACACTTAAAGGACATTTAAAATCTATATATTGGCATACTTAAGCCCTCTAACTGCTTGGGGTTTGAAGAACAGTCAGGCCATTTACAGATATTAATACCTTTACTGTTCTTGATGAAGGAACTCTTTGAAAACATCAACTGATTTTTTTTTCTAATAAGGAATCACAGAATCACAGAATATTAAGGACCTCACAGAACATGAGGTCCATAAGGGAACACAAAAGATCACCTAGTCCAACGCCTCCCCCATCACAGTAGGATCACATAGATCCTGTCACACAGGAACATGGCCAGGAGTGTTTTAAACCTCTCCAGAAAAGGAGTCTTCACAAGACACCTGGGCTGCCTCTTCCAGTGTGCTGTCACTCCCTGGGGAAGAAATTCCTTCTCAGATTGATAGAATCATAGAATCATAGAATCATTATAGATTGGAAGGGACCTCAAAAGATTATCTAGTCCAATCCGCCTGCAACAGCAGGATCACCTAAACCAAGTCACACAGGAACAGATCCAATCGGGTCTTGAATATCTCCAGTGAGGGAGACTCCACAACCCCCCTGGGCAGCCTGTTCCAGTGCTTGGTCACCCTCACTGTGAAGAAGTTCCTTCTCAGGTTGATGTGGAACCTTCTGTGTTCCAGCTTACAACCATTGCCCCTCGTCCTATCACTACATGACACCGAGAACAGCCCAGTGCCATCCTCCCGACACCCATCCCTCACATATTTATAGACATTAATGTGGTCACCCCTCAGACTCCTCTTCTCCAAGCTAAACACATCCAGCTCCATCAACCTCTCCTTGTAAGGGAGGTGCTCCAGCTCCTTCATCATACTCGTTGCCCTAAGCTGATCCCTCTCCTACACGTCTCCAATAAGTCAGTCCCCAGCCTATACTGGTACCTGGGGTTGTTCTTGCGCAGACGTAAGACTCTACACTTACCCTTGTTATACCTCATTAGATTTTTCTCAGCCCAGCTCTCCAGCCTGTCCAGATCTCACTGAATGACAGCACAGTCTGCAGGGGTGTCGGTGACATCACCCAGCTTTGTGTCATCAGCAAACTTGCTGACNGTTGGTCAAGCATGACTTTCCCTTTTTAAAGCCATGCTGACTGTCCCTAATGACCCTCCTGTCCTTGATGTGCCTGGAGACAGCCTCTAGAACAAATTGTTTCATCACCTTTCCTGGGATGGAGAAGAGGCTGACCGGTCTGAGTTACCCGGGTCTTCCTTCTTTCCCTTTTTAAAGATTGGGGTAACATTTGCTATTTTCCAGTCCCTAGGCACCTCTCCTTTTCTTTAGAACCTAGCAAATATGATGGAGAGGGACTCTGTTCCAGCTCACACCCATTGCCTCTTGTCCTATCATTGGGTGCCATTGAGCATAGCCTGGCTTCATCCTCCTGACACCAACCTTTCACACATTTATAAACATGCTGGAGTGCAGGGATGCCATACTAAGGGACCTGGACAGGCTGGAGAGGTGGACACAAGTCAAACTCATGGGGTTCAAGAAGTCTAAGTATAAGGTCCTGCATCTGGCTCAAGTCAATCTTAAGCACAAATACAGGCTGGGCAGTGACTGGCTGCNTTGAGCATAGCCTGGCTTCATCCTCCTGACACCAACCTTTCACACATTTATAAACATGCTGGAGTGCAGGGATGCCATACTAAGGGACCTGGACAGGCTGGAGAGGTGGACACAAGTCAAACTCATGGGGATCAAGAAGTCTAAGTATAAGGTCCTGCATCTGGCTCAAGTCAATCTTAAGCACAAATACAGGCTGGGCAGTGACTGGCTGCAGTATAGCCCCGAGGAGAAGGACTTGTGGGTGCTTGTGGATGAAAAGCTCAACATGAGCCAGCAGTGTGCACTTGCGGCCCACAAGGCAAACAGGATCCTGACCTGCATCCGGAGAAGTGTGGCCAACATGTCGAGGAAGGTGATTCTCTCCCTCTACTCCACTCTGGTGAGACCCCACCTGGAGCACGGCGTCCATTTCTGGAGCCCTTATTACAGAAGGATGTGGACGTGCTGGAGCAAGTGCAGAGGNATAGCCCCGAGGAGAAGGACTTGTGGGTGCTTGTGGATGAAAAGCTCAACATGAGCCAGCAGTGTGCACTTGCGGCCCACAAGGCAAACAGGATCCTGACCTGCATCCGGAGAAGTGTGGCCAACATGTCGAGGAAGGTGATTCTCTCCCTCTACTCCACTCTGGTGAGACCCCACCTGGAGCACGGCGTCCATTTCTGGAGCCCTTATTACAGAAGGATGTGGACGTGCTGGAGCAAGTGCAGAGGAGGGCCACAAGGATGATCAGAGGGCTGGAGCACCTCTGTGATGAGGCCAGACTGAGACAATTTAGGCTGTTCAGACTGGAGAAGAGGAGGCTCAGATGTGACCTTATTGTGTCCTTCCAGTATCTGAAGGGGGCCTACAAAAATGCTGGGGAGGGACTTTTTAGGATGTCAGGTAGTGACAGGACTAGGTTGAATGGACTTATTTTTGCTCTCACAAACTTCTGGTTTTGAGAAAATACAAGGTTTTCCTACTGAGTTGGTGTTTTCTCGTTCCACCATTAAATATTTTTAGAAGAACCAACTTGCTTTTTAGTTTTAATATTAATTTTGCTTCATTTTTAGTTACATTGTCTTTCAGGAAAAATCAGCAGGCAAAACAAAGGGTACTACCTTCACCCTGTTATGTAGCTGGCCCATGATGATTACTTGTTCATGGTTATCCAAGACAGCTGATAGATCTAACACATTTGGTGTTCAGTTGCTGCATACCATACTACCTCATACAGGAGTCTGGCAGGAAATGTGCTACAGAAGCATTTAGGAGCAGTTAACACTCCAATGTGGCAGTGTTGCCCGTGTGAAGAAAATGTTAAATTTAGCCTTTTTATTTTAAAAAGCTGCTTGTGTTGCTCTGCAGATATACAAAGATGTGAAAAAAGTAGAAGTGCTCAAAGAGTAACATCTGCTTAGGAAGCTTCCTGCATCATCAGAGTGCTGTGTTGGTTAGTAATGGACACAGAAAGTGACATTACAAGTGTAAATATTCTTTAAATATCTCCAAAATTCTTCTTCTCAAGGTCTACCAGTTGTATAAAGATCTATCTTCTGTCGTTTCTTTCCTCTTTTGCCTCAAGTGGATTCATAAAGAAACTGAGACTTAAGTACGTGTAGTATGAAGCACGGGGATTTTATTATTAAAGAAAAATATTATGTGGAGGATGTAATGAAAATTTTTCAAGTAGAATTTCAAGAGGAATGAGTAGACTCATTTGAAATGTGATTTGAAAATTTACCTAAGCATTAAGGTTGATGCTAAGGACTCAATATGTCAGATTCACACCTTAACTTAAATACTGCATAGTAGGCTAATAAGCATGATGGCAAAGCATCTGTTCTTGCAGCACTGCAGAGGAAATCCTGACACCTCAGGAATTACCAGAATAACTCCAGAATTCAAAGTCTTATTTAAGAACAAACTTACCTCAGCCTGGTTGTTTCAGTTCACTGAGTCTTTTGCTATATGGCACTTGAGACACTGTGAATTAAGATGAATTTCATTTACTGAGATTTGTGCATTCTAGATGATAAAATATTTGTTATAAAAACATTTAATTTAAACACATCAGCATAGTCCTCTAAAAACTGCAGTGTTTGAAAAAGAGACATTGCTAACTCATAAGACTATGCCTTGACTCAGACAGGGTGATAGGGTTTCATGAGCCAAAGGTGTAGACTAAGAGAGGAATGCTGCTGTTTTGTTTCAAGTTTCTAATGTTTTTATTTCAGAAATTCAAAAATTTGTTAAGTATCCAACATAGAATTCTGTCTGTTCTCAAAGACAACCATTATTTATCTCCATCCTGCAGCACTGTTGATGCCATGACATATACTGCTCAAGAGTGTCCAGTGCAGGGCCACAAAGATTATAAAGGGAGTAGAACACCTCCCTTAGGAAAGCCTTATGAGCTGGGCCTCTTGAGTTTTGAAAAGGAGACTGAGGGGTGACCTCATTAATGTTAAAAAATATGTGAAGGGTGGGTGTCAGGAGGATGGAGCCAGGCTCTGCCAATGATAGGGTGAGGGGCAATGGGTGTGAGCTGGAACAGAGGAGGTTCCACATCAATATGAGAAGGAACTTCTTCCTAGTGAGGGTGACAAAGCACTGGAAGGGGCTGCCCAGGGGACCTGTGGAATCTCCTTCCCTGGAGATGTTTAAAACTCTCATGGCCATGTTCCTATGCAACTTGATCTAGGTGATCCTGCTGTGATGGGGGGTTGGACTTGATGGCCTTTTGAGGTCCCTTCCAATCCTTGATGTTCTGTGGTTCTGTGATACTGTGATCTATGTATTTCTGATCAATACTGCATCCTGTATTTTCGTGGGACAGAAAATGAGAACTTTATGCATGTAGGATACTTGAGGCGGGCATGTCCAGCATTTGAAATGAAAGTAAAAACAAGAGTTGTTTACTTCATTGCAGGAATGGCTTCTAGTTCTTTCCTTACACAGCACTGACATCCACTCACCTTGTGTGAGTTAGACATTAAGGACTGCTTTGCAGCTTGAGTGACATATCTTCCAGTTCAATCACTGTATCCAATACAATGCTATGTTGGTGCCAAACAACATGTTAGAGTGTGTCACAGCTTGCACTTTCTTTGGAGCTGCTGCTCTGAAATGTTTCCGTAAAGCAGAGTAGATGTTTCTGAGAGAACGATTTGACGATAACACTTGAAGCTGGATGTAAGTACTCAAGATGTGGCTGACACAGGTCAAGGGGCCACTTAACACTGCATCACATTTCTCTCATTCGTGGAGGACTTACGGAGAAATACAGTTTCACATGATGTTTTTCAGCTCAGGCTCTAACCTGTGATCAGTTTAATGCCGTGTGGTCAGTAGAGGCTGTTTTGTCAGGCATTGCGTTGCAATCTCATTTTTACTTTTGTAGTAACTTGGAGGTTATTGATGTAAAGATCAGTGTATTGGAGTGACTAAAAAGATGTTTAAAACGTCCGTAGCAGTTGTATTTGGTGTTTTGATTGACAGAAGATGCCAGTGTGTAGAATCCCTAAGGTCTAATGAAATTGTTCTATTTCGCTTCCAGCAGTCTATTCCTTGGTCACTTACTATCCAAACACTAATTTCAGTAATTGCATTATTAATTTTTATTTTATTAGAGGTAGAGATACAGGATTTTTTCTCAAGAATGGCTACGAAGGAACCAGGCACTTAATTTTCAAGAGAATTTCTACAGATCACTGAATGATCATTCACACTTTTGTCATCTATCAGGTGTTTTAAAATTCCTCATACATTTTTCCTAATAAATTACTTCAACATTTTTGATCCCCTGTTTGATGCAATTTTTCAGCTGCTTTGAATGCACAACTTGCTCATGAACAACACTTTCCTGCTAACAGTTGCTGATTAGCTCTTGAGACTCTGAAAATTGCTCTTGCCATTTGCAAAATAAACCTTCAGCTTGCTTAAACATGGCATTGTAAAGCTTTTATGGACAAAACACGGCGGCAGAACTTGCCATTTATCACTGTGTCACTTGTGTTTGCATCCTGGTGCATTACTGAAGGGTCAAGCAAGGCTTGCCGCTGCAATCTTCACATTGGCTTGCAATTTAAATTTGAGCCTGAATTTTCTGTTAATCTCATGATTATGATCACACACAGCTCCATCAGCTGTAGTTGATTATGAATATGTTAGCTGGGCTCCACTTGGTTTCTCCAGCTCTTTATAATCCACATTTATAAACTAACAAGTCTGATTAGGTGTTGATAGGAGTTTAAGTGATGGCTCTGGCATGCCTCAGTAGGGAAAAACATGGCCAGGAAATGAGCTTAACTGTGGTGCACACCTGGTAATAGGGACTAGCTGGAGTAGATGACAGCTGACTGCTCTGTTTGGCCTCAGTCAGCTT
The DNA here is from genome assembly GCA_013400115.1 of Rhinopomastus cyanomelas. NCBI lineage: Eukaryota > Metazoa > Chordata > Aves > Bucerotiformes > Rhinopomastidae > Rhinopomastus > Rhinopomastus cyanomelas. The sequence goes on from VXBP01004729.1 coordinate 38,569, forward strand.
AATTTAATGAGTTTCCTATGGGACAGGGAGTCTTAAGCGTGTTTGCTCTAGACAAAGGTTTTTGACGTACTGACCTCAAAGCTTAGTGTGAGCTGAGCTGACACCATACCAAAACCCTACTGGCTAAGTGGCTGTTGATGTCATGATGCCAAGAGCAGAGCTTGGGGGTCACATTGTGGTTAATATCCAGATCCTGAGCACACTGGGAACAGTGTTTGTCTTCATAGTTTTACCCCGGAAATAAGAACAAAATATGTGAATCTACCTGTTTAAATTTTTGCTTCTACACAACCCAATCTCCCTGTCCCTTTATGCCCATAAATGCAGGGCTTATAGCCACAAAGAGTGCATAAATAAAATACAGAATTGATGTGATGTGCATGGCTTATTTAGAATGTTTATGTTCCAAACCCAGTTGTCATCCTTGACATCTTGACCATCTAGGGGCCAACAAGCTGAGATCTTTCCCTGAAAACAAGTGTGTACAGATTTTGTTATCTGGACTGAGCAAAAATTGCAATGAAATACTGTTATCATGATCAATAACATAAAATACAGCTAATGGTATTTGATTGTTTTCTTTTTCTTCAAAATGGACACCTGGGAAGTCTAAAGACTTACTCATACTTGCTGGTTTTCCTGGCCACAGCTGGAAAGGACAAGATCTGCAGAGGGATGAAGTAATGAGCTATGAAATGTGGATCTGCGAAAAATAGTGAAAACAACAGCAGTTCTTTCATACTTAGATCTTTAAAAAGTGACAAATCAATAATCAGCTCTAAGAACAGGTTGTTTTAGAAGTCAAAATTATGGTTGAACCCTTTGGATAATTGTCAGCGCCAGTACCCTCAGGTGAAGATCTGCACCCTTATAAGGCAAATGGAGAGATTCTCCTATTTAAAAGGTGCCTGGCATAACAGGAAAAATATCAAAATGCCTCCAGTCAAATTAGTCAATAAGACGTAATTAACATTGGAATGCTCCCAATCTCTGGTGACCCAGTTATTAATACAGACTTGCAATAATAGAGAAAAAGCATTAACACAAAGTGTCGCCGTAAACAACACTGTAGATTACATGGAATGGGGTGAAATTCCTAAGTTCACACACCTTTAACTCTTTCAGTGTGCAAGTATCTCTTCAGAGGTTGCCTGTTTTAAAAAACACTTCCAAACTGGTGATGATAACTGCAAAGCACAATGTATTCTTCTTAGGAATCAGACGTACAACTTCATTTTGCATTCTAAGAGATGATAATCTTGGGTCCTATGAGGAGATGAAGTCTTTCAAACAACAAATACATATTCAGGTGTTTTTTTTAAAAGAAGGGAAATCAGGTTCCTATGGAGAAATGACAGTTATATCTGCCCCATGGAAATGAAAGTGATGAATCAAAGAATCAGAATAATCAGAATAATAATAAACAGAATAAGAATAAACAGAATAATCATGGTTGGAAAGGGCCTCCTAGATCACCAAGTCCAACCACACCTACAACAACAAAGTATCTGAATCTCTAAATAACTGACTGATCAACAAATACAAACTAACCCACTTCATACCTGCCACTATAGCAGAGTGTGAAGCACCATGGCTACATGGTTCTTAGATACTTCCAGCGATGCAGACTCAACCTCCTCCCTTGGAAGGAAAAAGAGTGCTTCACCACTCTTTCTGTAAAGAATTTCCTCCTAGTACCCAATGCAAATCTCCCCTGCCTCAGCTTCAGACCATTTGCCCTGCTGTTGCAGGACAGGCAACAGGGAACACACCAACACATTCTCCCTCTAATTTACCATGCTGACGTATTTTTGCCCAAGTAGTCAAAGGATTGCGAGCAGATGCATGCAATGGGATCCAAAAATGGCGTCTCGGGCTCTAACACATCAGAAGGGCAAGGCAGTAGCAGAATTGGGGTAGTGGGAATTGGTGAATCAAGAAAAAGGAGATTGCATGCAAATGTCTGAGATGGTTTCAAACTCTCTAGCGGTGATGTCAATGGCTGAAGCACCTCAGAGGGAGTAGCTGCTATGGCTGCAGCGATAGCTTTACAATCAATCTTTAGTCTTTCAAATGCATCTCTAATCAAGCACCAAGTTCTAAGCAGAGATAGAGCCTTTTCATCCTTGTGTGTAGTCTCATCCATCTAGTTGATTGGGATTGCTATCAACCCACTCTTTGGTCCTTGGTACTGTAGGCCCTTATCACGTCGTTACATCTTTGCAAGACATACCTTGGGGGGTCACCATTTGTTGCAGGATAGGCTACAATTTGTAGTAATTAAACTCAGCATGGACTTCAAAGTGATGGCAAAATGAAATCCTTTAATTTTTTTAAAGCACTTCTTCTTAATTAATCTTTCCACTCTTCTTCCTCTTTTATATGCTTTGTTATCAGTACAAGATACACTTAGCTTAACACTATTGGTTACAATAACATTACCTAATTCTTACTTTTGAGATTTATTGGTTGCATGGTGTCTACAAAACAGTAAAAGTAAAGAAGTCTTAAAGAAATAAAGCAAGAGTAAAAATCAAAACAATGCATTCCTGAGTCTACAGCTTTCCATGTTGTCTCTTGTGCAAGGACAGAGTCTGTGAGCCTGCTTTTAAGAATATCAGAAAGCTGTACAGGCTGCTCTGCCCCACAACCTGGTTTTGTCATTAGTTACTAAGGAGAAGAGGCCAACACCCACATCTCTACAACCTCCTTTCAGGAAGTTGTAGAAGACAGTGAGGTCCCCTCTCAGCCTTCTCTTGTCCAAACTAAACCTGCCCACCTCCCTCAGCCTCCGCTCATGTAGTTGGTTCTACACAAATCTAAATACGTTCAAGGACTCACTTATGACAACTAGCAATAGTTCTTCTCATACAAAGACATCTCTAAGTGTGGAACACATCACTGCTAACTGCTGTTCAAAAGTTTTAATCTATCAGAGTTCAACTGTCTCTTTGCTTCACCACAAAACAAACAAGATAAACTCAGCGTAAGTGGCTATGATGGCTTTTGTCATCTTCAGATTATTATTTTTGATACAATTGCACATGTCAGCACTGGTTTTATAACTTGTGAGTCCTATATTCAAGTGTTTCTGCTCTAGCAAGCCATCTCCAGATAAGTACCAGAACAGCAGTAGCTGCACCAATTGAGTTTTATGTTGATGACTCCACTTCTGATGCTGTTGACTTCACTACTACCCTACCAGCATCCCAGCTGTTAAAAAAAACCCAAAGCTTGGGGTTTTCTTCTGAAAACGATGTCTTCCTTTATTACTCTGGTTTATCTGCTGTTTCCTCAACCTGTGGTTTCATCGTCACAGATAAGAACATTTTCTTTTCAGTCTGGCAGCAAGTTTTCTTTGTAGCAATAAGTCTAAGGTTGTGTCAGTAGGATCCAATTTTAAAAAAGTTATGTGGACTTGCTTTAAAAACAACATAAAATGAAAAAAAGAAATAAAAAGGAGCCAAGACTTTGATAGGGGAAAAATATTCCTGGATATAATCAATGCTGTGGTTCAGGGACAGAGTGCCATAAGGTGTCCTTATGTTATCTGCATGGTGCTGCAACACAGAGTAGAATTGGACTCACCTAGCACATTAGATATTTATAGATACTTACGAAAAGCCAAAACCTTATATGTCCCCATCTTCAGAAGGGCATAGAGCTGTTGAAGCAAGTCCAGAGGAGCCCACAAGGATGATCTAAGAACTGGGGTTTGCTATAAGGACAGGCTGAGGGAGTTGGGATTGTTCAGCCTAGGGAAGAGTCTTGAGGAACCTTAGAACTGCCTTCCCAAACATGAAGGGAACCCATGGGAAGGATGTAGAGGGACTTTTCCCAGGAAATCTAGCAATAGGACAAGGGGAAATAGTTAGAAATTGAAGGAGAGGAGGTTCAGACTGAATCTTAGAAAGAAGTTCTTCAGTCCAAAGGTGTAGAGATTCTGAAATTGATTGCTTGGACAGGCTATGGCTGCCCCCTCCCTGGAGGCATTCAAGGCGAAGCTGGATGAGGCCTTGAGCAACCAAGTCTAGTTGAGAGACAGTGCTGCCCATGGCAGGGAGGTTATAACTAATTCACATTGCAAGGGATTAAACCTTGCAAAGAAGGTCAAGGGCAACAAAAAGGGCTTCTTCAAATACATTGATGTTTGTGTCTTGTGAGGAAACATCCTCTAACTATGATCACTCTTTTACTTGTTTTAAGTATAGTAATGTTTTCCGTATAAATTCAGGTTTTAGATATCATAGAATCACAGATTGTCTCAGGTTGGAAGCGACCTCAGAGATCAACTAGTTCACAGAATCACAGACTTACAGAATCACAGAATCATTAGGGATTGGAAGGGAACTCGAAAGATCATCTAATCCAATCCCCTTGACACAGCAGGATCACTTAGATCAAGTCACACAGGAACAAATCCAGGTGTGTCTTAAACATCTTCAGTGAAGAAGATTCCACAACATCCCTGGGCAACCTGTTCCAGTGCTCTGTCACCCTCACTGGGAAGAAGTTCCTTCTCAGATTTTTGTGGAATCTTCTATGTTCCAGCTTACAACCACTGACCCTTGTCCTATCACTACATGACACTGAGAAGAGCCCGGCTCCATCCTCCTGACACCCACCCATCAAATATTTGTAGACATCAATGAGATCACCCCTCAGTCTCCTCTTCTCCAATATGCAGAGACCCAGCTGCCTCAGCCTTTCCTCGTAAGGGAGGTGCTCCACTTCCTTCATCATCCTCATTGCCCTATGCTGGACCCAGGTCCCTTTCTGCAACACTGCTCTCCAACAGGGGAGTCCACAGCTTATACAGGTAACTGTGGTTGTTCTTGCCCAGATGCAAGACTCTGCACTTACTCTTGTTATAGCTCATTAGATTTTTCTCTACCCAGCTCTCCAGCCTGTCCAGGTCTTGCTGAATGGCAGCACAGTCTGCAGGGGTGTCAGCAACACCACCCAGCTTTGTGTCATCAGCAGACTTGCTGACAGTGCATGTCAATCCCTCATCCAAGTTATTGATGAATAGATTGAACAGGACTGGTCCCAGCACCAACCCCTGGGGCACTCCACTAGATACAGGGTTCCAACTGTCTCATGGACCACCACTCTCTGACTTCTACCGTGTAGCCAGTTCACAATCCTCCTGACTGTGTGATCATCTAGACCACGCTACCTCAGTTGGGCTGTGAGGATGCTGTGAGAGATTGTTTCAGACTCCTTACTCAAGACTCAGTGCAGAGTCCTGCATCTGCAGAGGAATAACAAACTCCACCAGTACAGGCTGGGAGGTGATCTACTGGAAAGCAGTCCTGTGGAGAGGGACCTGGGGGTCCTGGTGGACAACAGGTTAACCATGGCACAGCAATGTGCCCTGGTGGCCAAGAAGGCAAACGGGATCCTGGGGTGTATTAGGAGGAGTGTGTCCAGCAGATCGNTTTGGTTCCTAATGACTCTCCTGTCCTTGATGTGCCTGGATAATCAGTGTTTAGGGTCTGAAGAATAAATCTTATGAGGAGACTGGACATGTTTGGCCTGTTTAATTTGAGGAGTAGAAGGCTAAAGGGAGGCCTCATTGCTCTCTACAACTGTATTAAAGGACATTGTAGAGATGCTGGTGCTGATCTCTTCTCACATATCATTAGTGACAGAACCAGAGGGAAGGGCTTCAAGCTTCAATAGGGTAGGTTTGACTAGACATCAGGAAAAGATTCTTCATGGTGACAGTGGTCAGGCACTGGAATGGGCTGCCCAGGGAGAGGGAGTTATAGTTGTTGAAATTAATACCTTGAGGCAGTGCAATACAGCCAGTAATGTGGACCTGGCTCACACTAAGTGCCTGTTTCTAATTTACATCTCTACGAGGGACACATCAGCATGAAGAACTTTGAATTCTGACCAGCAAACTTTCAATCTAAATATTGTATTAGCGTACAATGTGCTGCATGGAAATTTATCTTTTTTTTCTAAACTGATCCAATATAAATTTGCCCAAGCTTGATTTCTAATATTGATGGATATGTTCTAATTAGGAAAATTGACTCGTGTCCCAAGTGACACAAATTAAAAACTTAAGGATAAATACACACATAATTGACTGGTGGCATGCTGAGGGTATTTGGTTTGCAGATGAGAGCGTTCATGCAGATTATTTGGCAGAACGCTATGTGAAAATATATTATTGTGATGTGAATTGTATTTCACCCTGCAACGACAGATATTAGTGGTAGCCAAGTTGCCTGAAGTGTTAGCAAGTCATTGATGTTTTCTTTATGCTATTTGTTATGAAACTACCCCTGACATACATTTCATAATGTTTCCTGTCAATTGATCTAATTATGTACACATAGTTTTATCAGAGCTTCGTGAGTCTGGAGATACCCATGTTTGCTTAATGTTCGACAAGCACAATTCAAAACCCTCTGGGCTCACCACGCCTGTTTCCATAATCCTCAACTGGGAAAAGTAAGCCTTGAGAGTTTTTGAAATACCGTGATGAAATTGAGCTCAGGGGCTGGTAATATGAATCATCGAAACTCCTGATGTAAGGCTGAAAACAATGCACAACCCCCTCCATAAGCATCCCCTCCAGATGTTCTAAAAACACGCAGCTGCAACACAATGAGACAGACTCAGAGAACATTAGGTATTGGAAAGGATCTTGAAAGATCACTGAGTCCAATCCCCTTGCCACAGCAGGATCCCTAGATCAAGTCGCACAGGAACATAATCCAAGCAGGTTTAAATGTCTCCAGAGAAGGAGACTCCACAAGACCCCTGAGCAGCCCATTCCGGATAGTTAAAATCACAGTAGTTTGGGTTACTCTTCATTTCATTTCAGAAATCGTAGGGATGGAATCTTATTTATAAAGTTTCTGAAGAGAAACATTGCCTTGCTATTTCCTATCAAGGAATTGTTTATGATAATTGTTTATTAACTGTTTGAGGGGAGAAGTTGTGGAAAACAAGCACGCTGGTCAATAAACAAATGTACTTTCATTTTATCAGATCAGGTAGTAAGAACAGGGTTGTGATTCATTATTTTCCTCTTCACCCTTTCTGAAATTTCCACATTGCTGAAGGGTCATATGGGTGTTTTTAAGCAATATTAGTATCACAGAACATTAGGGATTGGAAGGGATCTGGAAATATCATCCAGTCCAATCCCCGTGCCAGAGTAAGATCATCTAGATTTTGTGTTGTAAGGTTCCCATACACCTTCACACTTTCCTACGTCTTTGTGTTTTCCTTCTTTTTTAGGAGTTCTGACCAGGGCTTTCTACTCAGCCTGTTTTACTCAGGGCTTTGTACTCATCTCTACTCACTAGGCAGGTGTATTGGTATCTAAGGACTTGATAATAATATAAAAGATAAAAACTGGAGACTGGAGACTAGATTAATGTAGGGCAGGCATAACATGCAACTGTTTACACTGGTTTTGTTCTATTTTACATCTTCTGTTGATTTATCTTAGAAGGGTGATGGTGTATGTTGAATAAGTGGAAGAGAAGCTCAGGGAAGATATATGTTTATTAAAAAGTGCTTTCTTTAAGGCACAGATAATTTTATTTGTTCTGAGGAAGGAAAGAAATATTGCTTATCTTCTGAACTTCAGTTGGGCAAACACATCCAGAGCAGTGTGAGTTAAACACTCTAGAAGTAGACATCTGAACAGCGAGTTCCAAGGTGGGAAAGCTGCTGGCAGAGGTTAATTTTGGAAGATTCAGGGTTGCTCTTAAAAATTATTTTTTAGTGTTTCTACAGTAAGTACTGCATATGATGATAAAGCTGTTGCACTAAGCGCTGCACAGAGCATCAAGCCAAAGTCCTAATATGAGATTTCAAGGTGCTCACAAATTTGTATTCAGTTCTGTTAGGATGGCAAGACATTTTCTGTTATTCTATGATTTCAATTCTATGAATCTATTATTTTAATAAATTTAACAATTAATAATAATTAATTTTAATTATTTTATATTAATCTATTATTTAATTTAAATTCTATGAATTTTATTTAAATTCTATAAATTTAATAGCATTTGGAATATTATTTCTTAGATTATTTTTGTCAGTCTTTCTTGAAATTAGTTGTGATATTCTACTTATCTTTTATTGATCACAGTATCACAGTATCACAGAACGTTAGGAATTGGAAGGGACCTTGAAAGATCGTCTTGTCCAGTCCCCCTACCAGAACAGGACTGCCTATACTCTTATAGTTCCCTTTTATTTGCAAACATAGGCTATGGCTATGTTACACTAGTTTTCCTGCTTTAACTGTAGCACCGTGTCATTTTTAAGTGCAAAATGAAGTTGCACTGAAGTTTCCTTAGTAGCTGGAACACCATTTTTAGATGTAGAAGTGCGACTTGACTAGTTATGGAATGTGCAGAAGTGATGATAAAGTAGGTAAGAAGCATAAAAAACTGAAGTCTTGATGGAAGGAAGACAGATGAGAAAGCTGATTTAACATTTTTTTTCCCCACTAGATCTAAGTTAAGAATATTACCCATAACACTACATAATTGAATTAGTATATTAAAATCTTGGTATTAAGTTCAAAGTCTGAGTGAGAGGCTTAGTGGGAAAAGGCTGCTAAAACTTAATTTCTCATTTTGATTTGAAGGAAAGAACGGTGGGCTCACAGCTACGGGAAAATGAGAGAGCTGTTCAGAGTCGCAGAATCACTGAATCACTCTGTTTGGAAAAGACTCCTGAGATCAATGAGTCCAACTGTCTACCCTACCCTAACAAGTTCACTCCTAAACCACATCCCTCAACACCTCACCCAAACGATGTGGAGAATCACTTTGAAGTGTGAGAATGGAAGATGACATCTGGTGAACAGAGGATGTTTGCACTTTTGTACTTAACATTTTTGCACTTAACAGTTTTGTTTGGGGGGGGGGGGGGGT
>VXBP01004729.1:56025-76883 GCA_013400115.1 Rhinopomastus cyanomelas
CCCTTCCTTGACTTATTCCTTGTTGGGATACTCATTTCTTGTGCTGCAAGAAAGCAGTCTTTCAATGTTAGCCAGCTATCCCGAGCTCCCTTGCCTGCCAGTACCCTGTCCCACGGGATGTCCCCTAGAAATTGCTTTAAAAGGCCAAAGCTGGCCGTCCTGAAGTCCGGGGTTGTGGTTCTGGTAGCTATTCTGTCCCTGCCACACGAGACCCTGAATTCCACCATCTCATGGTTGCTGCAACCGAGGCAACCCCCAACCTTTACTGCTTCAACCAGACCTGCCTTGATGGTGAGGACTAGATCAAGCAGTGTTCCTCTCCTAGTGGGCTCCTCTACCATCTGCATCAGGAAATTGTCACCAATGCACTTAAGGAACCTCCTGGACTGTGGGTGGCTGGCCAGTATCCTAAGCCATTCATTGTCTGGCAAATTTGTCCGAGATGTCATCGAGACCTTACTTGCTAAAATTAGTGGAGAATCCCCAACCCGCTACAGGATTATACATGTTTACCATTATGCATAGGCTTTGATTAAATTAAACTGCAGCTCTACAGCAAACAGGCAAAACAAAAGAAAGTGGGTGGAAATGTGTTGTACACTTTGTGTTACGGAAGTGTCCTTACAAATGGGTAAGCATTGCCACTGAAATTTTCCATTTCAGTCCGAGGACTATTCGAAGGCATTTTTGCATTTCTGTGTCAGATCGTGTTTGACTTTATGCCATTTATATATCTGAATGCAAAATGTTATCCTAGAGTCATCTAAGAGGTAATGGGTGTTTCCAGCTTTTACGCTAAAGTGAGGAGATGCAAGAGCTCTAACAATCCTAGTCATTGACATTTACAACTATGGGTTTTGTTTTTAATACAGGGCAGTGAGCAATGTACTTAAGGCATCAGAAAATGGCTTATAGCACACACTAAATGTGAATCACAGTTTTATTAGATTTATTAGCTAGAGGAGGTGCAATCTCAAGAGAGCTAGTTTTAACCCAAGTAGTGCTGCCTCTTACAGTTATTTCCTTTGAAATCCTCAGCAGACCTCAAGCATCTAAAACATCCTATTCAGGGATGCTGCTTTTTCTTCCCCAGATGGTTTCTGCCACCTTGGGTAAGGCAGAGTACTCATTAACAAACTAATTGATTTTTATTAATTATCTGTGGTGTAATCTTTTTCACTGGTTTTTCCCCTAGTATCTAAGCTTATTAACTGCAAGTACACAGCCAGTGTATAATTAGTCCTGAAGTAAAAGTGGACTCAATTACAGCCACTGATTTTAAAACAAAATACATACATGTATACAAAACAAATATTTTAAAAATGGATTTTAAAATATAATTTCAAAATAAAAACAAATTTCTAAGCAACCATTACAAAAATTTAAGACTGAATAAAAGAAACAGGAAAAAATTCAGCATCCCTTTGCAGAAATCCAGTTATTAATGCATAATTCCTTCTTCTAATGCAGAGATTTCAAATAAGGCAATGGTCAATAATACAGAATAACAAATGCTAACAATGTGATAATGAGATATTTCTGGCAGTATTTTTGTTCCTTTTCAGCATTTTATTCTAAATATAAGTAACATGCAATTTATTTATTAGATATTAAATTATTTAAAGTACAACACATGGATACTTGCTCAATTTCCCTACTAGTAAGTGGTCAACACCTACAGCACAAATCAGCACAAGTAGATTGGGATTCTGTCTGACCTTCATGAAACTAATTTCAGCAAACCCAGCCCAGTTTTATTAATTCTCATAAAAGAATAATAGCCATTCATCTAGCCAATCTTTCATATAATGCCTAATAAAAGGCAGTGACAGGAGCCAAGTAACTGTTCCATATTTCTGTTGATTTGTCTTGGCTGTTTGGACATCAGCCTTTAACCGTGAGTAAAAAACCCCAGAAATAATAAAACTCTGATTGTTGCCAGATTCTCATCTCCTTTGTAAACAAAGTCACTCAATAGGAAAAAGATTTAAATCTTACACTGACTCCTCTCTTTGTTGTGAACCAGGCCGAAGTTTAGGAAGTCATTGACAGCAAATTAAGTGAACAGTGACCTATGAGCAATGACCTATGAGGTCCAAACCCCCAAATAATTCCTTCTTTTCCAAAAAATTACCTCTACTACTCTTAAATTTGTATGCACCCTTTTTTACATTATATTTGAAAATTTTAATTGTTCAGCTTGATCTCTCAAAATAACTATAATCTCTGAGTGTGTTGCATTAAGATTTCATATTTGACTTTTGAAAATTACTGCAATTAGTCAGACACCAGGTTGGAAAAATGGAGACTGAGGGGTGACCTCATTAATGTTGATAAATATGGAAAAGGCCGGTGTCAGGAGGATGGAGCAAGGCTCTTCTCAGTGTCATCCAATTATAGGACAAGGGCCAATTGGTATAAGTTGGAGCACAGGAGGTTGCACATAAGTAAGAGAAGGAACTTCTTCACAGTGAGGGTGATGGAGTCCTGGAATTGTCTGCCCAGAAGGCATGTCGAGTCTTCTTCTCTAGAGATGTTTAAAACCTGCCTGGACCTGTTCCTGTGCAACTGGGTCTAGGGGATCCTCCTTTGACAGTGGGAAGTGGACTGGATGATCTTTTGAGGTCCCTTCCAATCGCTAATGTTCTGTGACTCTGTGACCCTGTAATTATTCCAAGTTATTAACAGAACTAATTATTGCTATCAGAAAGTAATGGAAAATAACTGCATGCACAAATTATTGACATCATTGGAACTCAAACTGAATGAAGAGGAGACTGAGGGGTGACCTCATTCATGTCTATGAATATTTGAGGGGTGGGTGTCAGGAGGATGGCACTGGGCTGTTCTCAGTGTCAAGTAGTGATAGGACGAGGGGCAATGGTGTAAGCTGGAACACAGGAGGTTCCACATCAACCTGAGAAGGAACTTCTTCACAGTGAGGGTGACAGAGCACTGGAACGGGCTGTCCAGGGGGGTTGTGGAGTCTCCCTCACTGGAGATATTCAAGACCCGACTGGATCTGTTCCTGTGTGACTTGGTTTAGGTGATCCTGCTTTTGCAGGCAGATTGGACTAGATGATCTTTCGAGGTCCCTTCCAATCCATAGTGTTTCTATGATTCTATGATTCAAACTCTTGTATTGGTCAAGACAGATGTACAGCACAACGGAAGGATTCCTGCTTTTCTTGAAAGTACTACAGATGGTTTCATTTTATGCATGAGAGGAGAAATTCTGTTGTTTTGTAAAACACAAACATGAGGTAGATAACTATAGCATTTTTATGTAAAAGTAGCATTACAGTAAACATAATGTTACCTACTTAAAATAGTTCCAAACATGCATTTCTAATTTTGTTTTGGATAACTCACCTTGAGCAAACTCTAGGTTCAGGTGCATGATTTGCAAGATTCAAAGTCCAATCAAATTGTTGTGAAACTGAGTTTGCTTCCAGAAATGTTGTTATTTTAAAGTTTTTAGATTACACTATGGAGTGGGAAACATCCTCTCCTGCTTTCAAACTGCTGGAAGGACATTGTAATGTTTAAAATTCTGGGTTGGAGCTCAAGAATGAGTCTCCTTCTGTTATCTATGCATAAGCTGGTTTTCCTTCTGTAATATAGGGATTACAATAGCTTTCCTTGAAATCTACTTTTAGACAACACAGGCGCTTTTACCTAATTAAATTGCATTTGAAAGAATTTTTTATTGTCTGCTCTTTGTCTTGACCATGTTATCTCAAATCTGATGTTCTTAAACATTATAGGATGGATTCTGTTGTTTTATAGGACTATGAGTTATCTGAAATGACCTTTTAAAAATTACTGTGTGTTTAAACACATAAGCCTAACAGATAAAATGCCATGTCCTCAGCTTCCTCATTATACTGCTTTCCATCACAAGCATTTTCTCGTTGAGCTGTGTACATATGGCAGGTAAAAGCTGTCAGAATGTAATCTCTTTGTCAAGTTAGAGGTTCAGACAAGACTTCTTATAAAGGCTGAGCAGAAAAGTCCTGCATTTACATAATATCTCCATTTTCATATAAAACATCTCAATTTTGAAGAATTTCTGCCAAGCTCATTGCTCTTTTTGTATAACTTGCTGTGGAAGCAGCAAAGTTGTGAGTGATGGTGATCGCAGGAACACATTGTACTTTTAATATTTGTAGTGGTAGACTTAAATTTCCCTTTTTTAACCTTCAGTCGTCTAGCAAGCAATGCAAAGCAAACTACTTTAATGTGATTCTTGGCACTCATTAACCCTTGATTATATTTTTCATCAACCATCAGGAGCAGGTCCTTGGCATTTATTAGGCATTGATAACTATCTAAGGCCAGTGAGGTGCAGTGTCTTATATTATTAGATTTTGCCTGTTGAAGCCTCAGGAGGGATCAAGCTGAGGGTATACAACAGAATGTGTAGAGAACAGTTACTTTCTAAACCGAAACCATGGTTTTCCTAACATTGTGTTATTTTAGATTCATTCAGACTTCCAAATGGTCTATTTGTAAATATTTATCATAGCTTTACTATTCATCATGCAATGTGCTCCACACCCATTAAAGATTATAATGTATACTACCTTATAATCTTTATGGAGAATAAAGACTGTTTTTTATCCATAAGGCAATGTCTTATGGAAAATATTATTCTGAATATCCATATATCTTGCTTTATTTTTTTATATTAATATCCTAATCCAAAAAATTAATGGTATGGGTGTTTCAACTTGAGGGGTATTGAGAAAACCGTCTGTTACAAACTACTGCGTTTCTGGGTTTAGAATGTTTATTTACAAGATGTCTCGATTCATGTGTTCTAGTATAGAGACACCCTTGCTTCTTGTAAGGGAGTTGAACTAGGTGACCTTTAGAGGTCCCTCCCAACCCAATACAACACAGAATCACAGAACATTAGAGACTGGAAGGGACCTTGAAAGGTCATCTAGTCCAATCCCCCTTCCACAGCAGGATCACTTAGACCAATGAAACCCATCTTCCTCAGCCTCTTCTCTTAAGAGAGGTGCTGCATTTCCTTCATCATCCTCGTTGCCTTATGCTGGAGTCCCTCCAGCAGCTCCACATCTCTCTTGAACAGAGGGGCCCACAACTGGACACAGTAATCCTCATGGTGGTCTCATCAGTGCAGAGCAGAGGGGGAGAAGAACCTGTCCTCTAGTCCACTCCAGGATGCCATTGACCTTCTTCACCACAAGAGCACACTGCTGGCTCGTGGTCATCCTGCTGTCCACCAGGACCCCACATCCCTTTCTCCTACACTGGTCTCCAACTGTTCAGTCCCTAACATATACTGGTCTCTGGGGTTGTTATTGCCCAGATGCAAGATTCTACACTTACCCTTGTTACACTTCATTCAGTTACTCCCTGCCCAGCTCTCCAGCCTGTCCAGGTCTTGCTGAATGGCAGCACAGTCTGCTGGGGTGTCAGCAACACCAGCCAGCTTTGTGTCATCAGCAAACTTGCTGTCAGTGTGTCTAACTTTCAAAACATTTTTATACATTACTGAATTTAAGTGTGATAAATTTCTAAACAACTTTTGCTCCCGAACATGTGCTGGCAACCATTCATGCATGCCTGGTAGAGCTGGGGCTGGGCTGTGTGAGGATATGGTTCCAGTGCTCTGATTAACATACTTAATGATGCGTTGGGAGTCAAGACAGAAGAGTTGGAAGGAGGATTAAGGGAAGATGTGTTAATGAGCTTTCATGCTCTCCAGTCTTTAAGCTGCAGAAAGAGTGCACAAAACATCATGTAACTGCTTTTTACCTAGTGCAGTGAATGAGGAGCCCTCTTTACACCACGTGCTTTGCAGACCATTTAGCTCACGCTTCGCAAAAGAAGCAACACCAACTTTGAACTCTTTTGGAGAAATGTGGATTGATATTTCAAAGGATAAATCAAGGGAGATATTTTGTCAGCTAAATTCAAATAAACTTGTGCAGCATTTTAATGATGGTATGAGGAAGATGAAAGTTTAGGGCCTTTCTCTGAATCAAGCAGCATTAGTATCTGGTTGAATTCAAGACATTTTTTAGATCAGCTCTCTTATGTTTTTATCAATGGGTTGGAGAGTTTGGGGCATCAATGGTAGCACACCAGTCATGAGAATACAGGTCATTTTCAACCCAAAAATCCTATCCTGTTCCTAAGGAAAGGCTGATCAAAACTTACACACTCTACGCTCAGGAACTACTTTTGACATCTGAGAAAAGCTGTGCTGAATATGTTCCCTATTCTTCTCCGAGACAGTTGAATTTTAATTACTTCACAGTACTCTAAACCTAGAGCTGTTAGATGGCAGCATCAAAATAAGTAGTATATTTCCATCTTGGTACAGATCACATCAGCAATTTGCAATAGAGGAGATACTTGATATTGATATCTATAGTCATAATATAGAACATTATCAATTTTTCTTAGTCATAACTTCAAGATTTTATAGTATTCAAGGTTAACTCTTCTGCTCTTCTCATAGGTTTTTCTCTGCTTGATGGGCTGCCCAAGGTGGTGGTTGACTCCCATCCCTGGATGAGCTTAAAAGACTTTAAAAGTACTGTTGAGAGACATGGTTTAGTGATGAACATGTAGAATAGGATTGATGGTTGGACTCAATAATTCCAAGGGTCTTTTTCAACCTAAATGATTCTGTGATGGTTTTCCTTTCTTTCACAGACTCACAGAACATTACAGATCGGAAGGGATCTCAAAAGATCATCCAGTCCAATCCCTTAGCCACAGCAGGATCACTGAGACCAAGTCACACAGGAACATGTCTAGACAGGTTTTAAATGTGTCCAGAGAAGGAGACTCTGCATCCTTCTGGGCAAACCCTTCCAGTGTGTCACCCTCACCATAAAGAAGTTCCTTCTCATACTGATGTGAAACCTCATATATTCCATCTCACACCCATTGCTTCTTGTCCTGGCTCCATCCTTCTGACTCCCACCTTTCACATATTTATCAACATTCATGGGGTCACACCTCAGTCTCCGTTTCAGCAAGCTAAAGAGACCTAGCACCCTCTCCATTCTTCACCCCAAACAGAGGAAATGAACCTTCCCCAAAATGTCTTGTTAAGCCCAAATTTTCACATCTAAAGTTCTGCAGCCCAGCTGGTGTGTAGTAGGCTCAAAGCTCTTCAATATAAAATAAGTTACTTCATTTTCCTTCTCTTATTTAGCAATGACTTGTGAGTTTTTATTAAGAGATATAAGAATGCTCTATTGGCCTCCACTGGTTTTTGTGCTGATGCTGTACTTCATCAAACATTGAATTGCTATAAAATTAATCTGAATGTACTGAGATTTTGGGTTCAGGAGGAAAAGCAATAGGAACATGCCCTTTAATGAAGAGTACAAGCAAAGAAAAGACTAGATGAGCATTTGTAGGAGCTGACTTACAGAAATTGCTCATGGATATTCCAGCTGCACGTGAGATTGCATAAAACTCCGGTTACATCAATGTATTAAGTTATAGCAGAAATTAAAATTAAAGCAGGACATGGCAAAGGTAAAGTGAAAGGCTCTGCTATTAGGCCATTGCTTTGATCATAGGGTTTCAAATGTATCTATCACCCTACATCTGTGAGGCTGTATTAAAAGGTTAATGAAGTTTTGTACCTTTTTTGACTTATTAAAACTAAATTGCTGTCTCAGCAAATATGTGGAATTTAGCACTTGGTGATGTACCGGGAAAAGAGTGTTGAGAAAAAGACTGGAAAGTCAGAGAATTTACTTTTAAAGATATCTTAATACAGTTCATAGAGGAGTAATGTGCTAATGCCGTTGCAAAGGGGTGAATAATATTCCTCATATTCCGGGGGGAAAAGACTTCTTAGCATAAGAAACACTGGTGTTTGGGCAACTGCAGTGCTGTGATTTATACACAGTTTATAGACCTTAGCAGCAAATGCTCATACTTTTAATGGTTCCAGCAAGACAACTGCTTTGTGTTAGTCTTGTAGTGCGAGGCTCATATCATAAGACTGTGCATGTAATAGTGATACTGTCATGTGTTAAATGAGCATAGCTTGAAGTATTATTTTTTTAAAAATTGAAAGGTTGTGGCAGTAATAAAAAGGTTGAATGGTAATGTCTCTAATTGAACAGTAAGGCCTCTTTCCTATTAAGTCACTTTTTCATCTGTCTTTTTAATTATTTCATTATCATTTTGTACTGCAGTTCACAATGAAATGACCATTTGTGTTTAAGTGAAAGCTAATTATTAGGACTGAATTATTGTGCAGTTTATTGATCCCTATGGTGGATTAAGAGCTTTAAGTTCGTCTAGACAGAATAGTTAGCAAAATGACAAAAGGAAACATATAAGACCCTTGGGAAGAATCCCTATGCTCCATAAGCAATTAATGCCTGTCAGGTAATGGAATTTAAGTTTATACTAAATCCAGCAGTGCTTTGACATTTCAACTGCCTTATAAACACGTTAGTCTAATGAATTAAGACTAATGAATTGTGTTGATACACAAGTAGGAATAGTTGCAAATGCAGGGTATTTTCAGCCCTCTGTTGAATGAATGAAAAATAGATAATTTTCCTTCTGAATTTGACGACAAATGAAAGATGCTCTCTGTAATGTTTATCTCTGCTCATTCTGCTCTCTGCTGATGGATGTGTATTAGCAATTTCCATTTCCCAAAGAACACTAATCTCTCTTATGGCTGTGAAAAGCACGCAAGGAAAAAAAAAAATTAAACTGAATCAGAAAATAACCCCCAACCCACCAGCCACCCCAAACAAACACAGCACTGCTGAGTAAGAAGCCAAACAGCCCATTCATCTCAATCCAGTGCTGAGCAAGTTTAAAAGCAATCTGTCATTATCTTGATGAGCAAGCTGCAGCTTGTGCTAAGTATACAGCCCTTTGCTGTTATTTATAAGAACATGCCCTTGAGTGGACTATGAACAGATCACACAAAGTGGTTTTACTGGGTCCTCTTTTCTTCTGTGACTTTTTGTCCATGAGAGCTCTGCTTTCAAAGACTTCCTAGGCAACATGCCAGCACAGAGATCTGTTCAAAGGAAACATGATGGCTTTTAACCGTGCATTACAGTCTTAGGGCTTTTCTTCAAATACTTTATTGTATATAAACATCTCTGGTTAGTCATTCTGAAATTTCTTTGGAGTTATAAACATTTCTGGTTAATTATTCTGAAATTCTCTTTGAATTCTTACCTTGAAAAATTTCCTGTTTTTTTCCCTTCTCCTAAATCTAGAAAGATTGACCTTTGGGAAGGGTGGCAAAATATGGATCTCTAGGATGCAGAGTCAAGACTCAGTAGAAGGATGCTCTTTCCTTGATTCTGTCTGTGGTTTGACCACAACATGATGCAGCTCAGCCTGGGCTATGTCTCCACTGCAACTCATGCTTTGAGTCACTCCACACTTCAGTGAAGGATTATTAGCTTGGGAGGGAGATGGACCAGTGGTGCCTGGGCAAAGTCTGGTTTGCACCCACCCAAAAGGAATGTGGATAGAGTGATCATCTGCAGTTCTTCACATGATTCATATGATTCATAGATTCATAGATGCAAAGATTCATAGAATATCAGCTTCAAAAGAACTTCAGGAATCATTCAGTCCAATCTATCAAGCCAAAAATGTAGTTTAAATCAGACGTCCCATCAGCCTGTCAAGCTGGGTCTGAAAACCATCCACTGTAGAGCCATCAACTGCTTCCCTTGGGAGATGATTCCAGTGTTTAATTTTTCTAATGGTGAAGAACTTTCTTTTTGGCTCCAATTGATATCTTCCCAGGAGTAACTTAGACCCATCACCTCTTTTTATTTCCATATGACACCTTTTAAAAAGGCAGTCACCATCTTTGTGGCCAACCTTTAGGGACTGGGACACCATGATAAGGTTCCACCTAAACCGTAATGATGGATATACTGTTTGCTCCTCTTCTTTTTATTCCTGTATTTTTCATTGACTAAAGAAGTCCCTTATTCCAGTCATGACTGTCCTATAGTACTTGTAATGGAACACCTCCCTGATGAGGAAAGGCTGAGGGAGCTGGGTGTCTTTAGTTTGAAGAGGTTTAATGTCTATAAATATATGAAGGGTGGGTGACAGGAGGATGGAGCTAGACTCTGCTCAGTGTCATCTAGAACAAGGGGCAATGGGTGTGAGCTGCAACATAGGAGATTCCATATAAATATCAGAAGGAACGTCTTCACAGTGAAGGTGACAGAGCACTGGAAAGGGGCTGCCCAGGGGGGGTTGTGGAGTCTCCTTCTCTGGAGACATTTAAAACTTGTCTGGATATGTTCCTGTGCAACTTTGTCAAGGTGATCCTGCTGTGGCAGAGGGATTAGACTAGATGGTCTTTTGAGGTGCCTTCCAATCCCTAATGTTCTGTACTATAATGTTGCCTTGAGGCTGATACAACTTTAAGTATATAGGGCTGTAGCTTTCATCAAAAAAATAAGAGAGGAATAAAAACAAAAGAAAAAATAGAAGTGTGTGATACATGATGTGGGTTTTGATCAAATTTTGGTTTAAGTTTAGTTTTTTGTACTTAACATACTAAAACTGTGGTTGCAGTGGAATATTTTGTAATTTAAGAGGGGTTATACAATGTGAACTTCATGTCTGATGATTTTATTTTCATGAAGGAGGAAAATTATATTAAATTTATCTAAATGAGAAATTACCAACTGAGTCTTCTTGACAGTAGAAGAAATATACTTTTTATTAGATTCTGAATCAAATGGAATAAAAATAAAACCAAAATATCAAACCAACCTTAAATTATTTAAATTAAGAAAATATCTGTTAGGTTGCAACTTCATCAGCTGCAGAAAATATTCTGCTCTTTCAGACTTTGCATTGGATCTTTGTAAAGTAACCTGTGGCCACACTCCTTTTGATACAGCCCAGGATGCAGTTGGCTTTCTGGGCTGCAACTGGACATTGATGACTCCTACTCAACTTTTCATCCACTAATATCCCCAGGTCTTTTTCCAGAGGACTTCTCTCCAGCAGGTCTTCTCTCTGTCTGTATTGATATCTTTGGTTACCCCAGCCCAGGTGCAGCACCCTGCACTTAGCCTTGTTGAACTTCATCACTAGTATTTGCAGTGGTTCACTGTTGGATCGAACTCTAACCTGTATTAGGCAAGCTTGTGCAATAATAGAAAGAAATTTGCATAATGTGACATAAAATCAGTTTGGACACGTATTTTCCTTCTGAAACAGTGGCTAGTTTAGTTTCTAATCTTGAGGGAACTGAGGTACAGCCAGCACAAAATTAACTTTTAAGCATTTCTTAAGTAAGCAGTATCTGTCTCTTGTATAGCACGTGCACAAGCAATTACCAGCAGAACACTAACTTGGTGTTAGCTTGGTGCCAGGAAAGTCTTCGTTCAGTACAGGCTTCGGAGCAATGTCTAGGAGACTACTGAAATCATAGAATCATATCCATCCAGGTTGGAAAAGATCCTTGGGATCATCAAGAGAAAACATCTTCCCTACTCTACAAGATCACCCCTAAGCCAGGTCTCCCAACACTACATCTAAGTGACTTAGCCACCAACCTGTCCAGCCACCAACCTGGACAGTCCATTCCAGTGCCTGAACACTCTCCCCATGAAGAATTTCTTTCTGATGTCCAATCTAAACCTCCTTTGTTGAAGCCCTTCTCTCTGGTTCTGTCACTAACAACCTGTGAGGAGAGGCCAGTACCAACACGTCTACAATCTCCGTTCAGACAGTTGTATAGAGCAATGAGGTCTCCCCTCAGCCTCCTTTCCCTCAAACTAAACAACCTCAACTCTCTCAATCTCCTTCCCCAGCTTCGTTGCCCTCCTCTGCACTCACTCCAGCACCTCGATATCTCCCTTGTACTAAGGTGCCAAAAACTGGACACAGTACTCATGGTGCAGCCTCACCAGTGCTGAGTACAGGGGGACAATCATTTCCCCATTCCTGCTGGACACAGTTCTAATGACTGCATGTCAAACTTGATCAGGTTAAAGGAAAGTCATACTTGACCAACCTGATAGCCTTTTATGAGGGCGTAACCAGGCGGATGGATGATGGCAGAGCCGTGGATGTCAGCAAGTTTGCTGACGACACAAAGCTGGGTGGTGTTGCCGACACCCCTGCAGACTGTGCTGCCATTCAGCGAGATCAGGACAGGCTGGAGAGCTGGGCTGAGAAAAATTTAATGAGCTGTAACAAGGGTAAGTGCAGAGCTTCCATCTGGGCAAGAACAACTCTAGGTACCAGTATAAGCTGGGGACTGACCAGTTGGAGTGTAGTGTAGGGGAAAGGGACTTGGGGGTCCTGGTGGACAGCAGGATGACTATGAGCCAGCAATGTGCTCTTGTGGCCAAGAGGGCCAACAACATCCTGGGGTGGATCAGGAGAGGGGTGGTTAGCAGATCAAGAGAGGTTCTTCTCCCCCTCTACTCTGCCCTGGTGAGACCACACCTTGAGTATTGTGTCCAGTTCTGGGCCCCTCAGTTCAAGAGGGATGTGGAGCTTCTGGAGAGAGTTCAGCGTAGGGCAACAAAATTGATAAAGGAGTTGGAGCACCTCCCTTACGAGGAGAGGCTGAGGGAGCTCCCTCATAGCCAGGCACTTACAGCCTGAATCCTTCTATTCCAGCACACCTCCTCAACCAAAAAGTGGGAGTAATGAGGATAACATAATTTGTGCCCCAGACTCTTTCACCAATTGTCCTAAGACCTTGAAGCCTTCCTTCATTCCCCTTAGGCTACACAACACAGCTTCCTCCTCACCTGTCTGGAAGATCAGTAGTGACTAAGTTCCTCATCTCATTATGTCTGTATCCTGAGTCACCTATAAAGTAATCCTTAAATTATTTGGTTTTAAATCCTTTTTTTTTTTTTTTTTCCAATACTTTAATTTGGGAACTGTATTGTTTTGTGGACCCTGGAACTTGCTGAGGGACGATGTGATGTCCTGACCACAAAGCTTCTTCCAAGTCAGGACAACTGTCTTCTGCAATTAATTGCACTCTGTTGCTTGGTTTTTTATGGCTGCTTTGTAAACTGTCTGATTCTGGGGTTTTTTTGGTCACTCTGGGTGGTGAGATATCAACATGGTGAGTCTTGTGCTTTGGTTTTGTGATGAAGACTGAAAGCATTTGTATTTTTCCTTCTTCAGTTCCTCACAGGTTGTATTGAGCAATCATACTCTTCTGTTATTGTAGTCAATAATTCTGTCCTTCTTAAATAGCCCTATTATTTCAAATACTTCCCACAGCTTTAGGTAAAGTATCTCACATCAGTGCAGAAGTGCTTGTACCAGATGTATTTGAGCTATTTCATAAAAGAAAATTGTTAAATTTGTGGAATAAGTGTCTTCAGTTGAGAACAAGCATGAAAATACTACATTCTAAATGTTTTCCCACTGCTCACTGAGCCTTAAAATAGGGGTTTATCCCAGAGTGACTTAAGAGTTGTGACTGTCATTGCAGCAGCCCGCTCTTTCCAGTACTGCTACTCAAAGTACTCCACCAGAATTATGTTTATTTCATCATAGTAGATGTTATGTTTTTATAGTTAGGCTCTGTTGTTTGGGAGTCCAGAAAACACAAAGCATGATCTCTCAGACATTTATAACGACATTCAGGTCTCAGTGACTTTGGTGGGCTTTAAAATTTGTGTGAAAGCAAACTACCCTAGGTCTTACAAAAGAACAACTATTATTGTGCATTATGAGATAATGTTAGATGGTAATTTATTGTCCATGGTGAGTACTTTCTGACGCCTTGAGTGATTCTGCTTGAGTGATTACTTGTACAAAAATGACACAGCATGAGAACTTTTATTGTATCGTGCAGTCATCTGTTTGTAAGAATGGAGATGGTGTTTGATGAATATGTGTCATAGAATCATAGAATCATTACGGATTGAAAGAGACCTCAAAAGATCATCTAGTCCAATACCCCTGACACAACAGGATCACCTAGACCAAGTCACACAGGAACACATCCAACCACATTGTGATACAAAAGTTGATGGGAAGTTGCTTCAGTTAGCTGGAGGATGTAGCATGGCTATGGCTATGTAGACCCTGACCATGATGATATTAAATCATATGGACGTGACTGGAACCATGTTCTTCCAAAGCTGAAGTGATCTACATCCACTGAAGTTTTCTGCACTGAAGTCTTATGTCTACAAAAAAAAAGTGTGTGACTACAGCAAAACATCTCTATCCCAATCAGTAGTAACCTTAGAAGTGTTGTGTTACCCTGTGGCAGACTGCTTAAATCCCAGGTACTAACATCTTAAGTGATGAAAAGCATAATGTTTAGATGTGGGCTCATGACAGAATCATAGAATCATTAAGGTTGTAAGAGACCTACAAGTTCATCTTGACCAACCACCATCCCAACCCTGCCCTGCCCACTAAACCTTGTTCTCCAGGGCCACATCTACTCATGTTTTCAACCCCTCCTGAGACACAGAGGATGCACACCTTCCCTGAGTAGTCTGTTCCAACCTTTGTCAGGGAAGAAACTCTTTCTTAATGTCTAATGGGTCTGTTTAGTTTGAGAAAGAAGAGGCTAAGGGGAGACCTCATTGCTCTATACAACTATCTGAAAGGACATTGTAGGCATGGTGACGCTGGCCTCTTCTCGCAGGTCATTAGTGACAGAAGCAGAGAGAAGGGCTTCAAGCTTCAACGGGGGAGGTTTAGATTGGACATCAAAAAGAAATTCTTCATGAAGAGAAAGTTCAGGCAGTGGAATGGGCTGCCCAGGGTGGTAGGTGAGTTCCCATCTCTGGATGAGTTTAAAAGACTCTTAGATGTAGTGTTGGGGGAATCTGGCTTAGGGGTGAACTTGTAGAGTAGGGTTAATGTTTGGACTCGATGATCCCGAGGATCTTTTCCAACATGAATGATTCTGTGATTCTGTATTACTATGTATTATTTAGGGGGAGAAATGTTGTATTACTAACTTGGAAGCAGAATTTGATTATATAAGAATATTAAAGAAAAACTTTGCAACAGTACTTCCACCTTTATTATAATTTTAGGAAACAAAATAAGGAAATGTTGATATTGTTAACTTTAGACATAATGAAACTGCACAAAATAAGATTGTGAGAATTAATTGATGTAGCCAATCCCCTAGAACAGTTAAAATCATACAGACTTCAGATGACTGTGGAAATTAGGTGCCTACTGCACTGTAACCTCTACCTGCATTATTAACTAGAGTGAGATTGTAATAGAAATAGATTGTGCTCTCTCTAGGAACTGATATGCATTAATTTATCATGGAAGGACAAAACCCTGAGATTATATTTTGACAAACATTGCAAAGATTGAATGCAAAATTGAACCTTTTATGCACTCTTTCCTGCAGCTTTTCCAACTCCTTTTCCCTTATTGGGTAATGCCTCCCGACGCTCAACTGCCTTGCAGGCTGAATTGTCATCCCACCTGTGTCAGTCACGGGAGGTTGTTGAGGAGTTCTGCTCACACAAGGAAATCTGCTGCTTCCTTCATCAGCCATGTATGACACCCAACTGATGTAAAGAGACCATGACTGAGAAATTGCCCATTGCTTTAAAGGAGATGGATGCTCTTGGCATACGACTCGGTAGAGCCATGTCTTCCTTGCAGACATACGGTTTAATTTAACTCTGTAAAGTAGCTATTTAAAGAGCCATTATTGTGCTGTCAAGCCAAAAAGAGGTGTTTAACTACACTACAATTTTCAAATTGTCCTATTTCAGACAAACTAAGTCCAACCTCATATTCTGAAGTAATTTCTGAACTCTCAGGAAGCATTTTTTCCCCTTGGTGCATCACAGAGGAGTCATTGTTGTTTTTGCACCTGATCACATTTGAAGGCAAAATAAACACTTTCTGCCTTCTATTTCGGAAAGAGAAAATGAATTCTGACTTCATAGCCTTCAAATATAAGTGTTACTTCTTCTCTCTTAAGTGGGAAAAGAAAAAAGCTTCCTCATACTACTTCCACCACACATTCCCACTTAAACTGTTTACTTTCTTAATTGCATTTATTTTAAAGATTCCAGGCCATGCAACACAGAAGTGTTGCCAATTAAGGTGCAAAAATTACCTCAGATTCATGGTGTGGACTTGCCTACTTGTTCTGCAGAGCTCTCACCTCTTCATGCCTTTATCTCTGTTCACTATACTGACAAAATCTGTATCTGTGCTATCAAGGGAAATCCAAGAGCAGAGAAGGCTCTTCAGCCAGGTAGGATGTTTAAAAACCTTCATTTGTGCTTAATACAGTTTAGTCTGTTCTCCCCTTTCTCTGTGTAATATTTTCTACTCTGTCTAAACACTGTAGAGGATACTGTTACCTAACTTAAAAAATTAGATGAAATTACTGTGCTTTGATTCAGAACTATTTCCCATCAAAATTCACTTTTGCTCCTCCTCGAGACAAAATGGAATAATTTTATTCTGATAAAAGGCTGGTTTATTTCAATACTGCCTGATTTTTAGTACTCAAATACTCCTACTTAGTACTTTAATAGTACTTATCATAAAGCCTTGACCTATTTCCGCCCAGGAAGCAGTCATATGTGACTTTTCTGGAGTGTTTATTATTGAGATCGTCCAATGACCTTTCAGGCACGAGGAAGGCCTGAATATAAATATCCAAAGCTCACATGCTTCTACCAAATGATTTTCACATCCCTAAACCTGGAATAGCTGCTGCAAAATACACATCATCTGACAGTAGAACTAAGTACCGGTATTTCAGTGATACCTTGACAATCTCCCTGCTCTGTGACAGGGATTCAGGCCTCTCGCATCATCTTCACCACCTAGGATGAAGATTGGTGTAGTCATAAAGTTTTCAGCTGCAGTGGAAAGAAAGAAATAGGAGGTAGACCCTTTCCCAAACAATTAACTCATGGTCAACCAGTGAGATTGTGTTCAAGCTTCAAAGCAGGGAAAGATTTGTCCCCTGTTACAGACTCCTATGTGAGATCAGTTAGTCTAAATACTGGTAAACGTTCTAGCAAGAGGACAGGCTTTTTTTCTCTTTTGTTTTTCACTTTTATGTGCTCTTTTTCCCACTTTTCCCTGTTTTTCCCTCTCTCCAGGACCCTTTTCTATCTAAAAGTTCCTTTGTGTAATTAAGAACAGAATCACAGAATTATTGAGGCTGGAAAAGACTTCTGAGCTCATTCAGCCTAGTCTAGGACCTAACGTTACCACATTGGCCAGACCATGGCACTAAGGGATGTCAAACACCTCCAGGGATGGGGATTCCAGGAGTGCCCTGGGCAGTCCAGTCCAGGCTCTGATCACATTTTCAATGAGGAAGGGCTTCCTAACTTCCAACTTAACCATTCCCTGGTAGTTCCAGGTCCTGCCATCTTGTTCTTTTGCTAGTTGCCTGGAGAAAAGCCTGACCTCCAACTGACTACAGCCTCCCTTTGAACAGCATGTCCTTTGTGAGGACACTCTATTACCAAACAGCTGATCATTTGTGTGACTTGCATGCAGAATCACAGAATCACTCGGGTTGGAAAAGACCCCTAGGATCATCGAGTCCAACCATATACCCTACCTTACAAGGCTACCCCTAAACCATATCCCTTGACACCTCATCCAAATGATCTTTAAACACACATCCAGGGATGGCAACTCAACCACCTCCCTAGGAAGCCCATACCTGTGCCTGACCACCCTTTCTGTGAAGAATTTTTTCCTAATATCAAGTCTAAACCTACCCTGTTGTAACTTGAACCCATTCCGTCTTGTTCTAAACATTTTTTTCTTTTGTAGGTATCACAGAACACATCTAGTATATATAGAAATAGTATTATAATATTACATATATATTTGTAATATATATAAAGGATGTCCTCAGTTTCATATGAACTTCATAACTGACAGAAACGTGTGCTCTGGCTAATTCAGGTAGATCTCTTTTGTAGGCCTAGCAGGGGGAAATTCTCTTTTCAAGTGTTTCAAGTGTTGTGCTGGTAACATAAAGACCATGAGTTCAATCTACTTCATGTTCTGAACTTTTCCTTTTGATTTTCAATTGCAAGCTCTAACCTAACCTGCAGGTGAACAGCAGTTAGGATGAAATGGCCAGGAAGTTCATTAAAAGTTCAGTCTTCCCAGTTTGATTGTCATTCATCATAGAAGATACTAGAAGCAGAAGTAGCATTTATAGATGTGCTCTGTAGAGTATCTGTAGTTCAAAATTTCTGTTAGTAAAGTATCTGTATGTATAAGAATGTGAGAATTAATTTATATAGCTAATCCTTTAGAACAGTTAAAATTATGAACACCTTAGATGACTGTGGATGTTATTTGTATTTTCCTTTCATAAACATGCTCAGCTTGCCTGTGTGTTCCAAATTAGGCAGAAATGTGGTATCACCTTGTAAACAGAAATATTTCTAGTCTGGCTAATGAGTAAAGAAAGAGAAATGCATTATATCAGATGTAGGATCAGGTATGTGGCAGTAATTCCCAGTGTGGATATGTACATCATGTCTGTAGGTGTAGTGCTCACTACATCTGTTTGAAAAACTGTAAAAGAACATTTCCAACTGAAGATCTGTTATGTATATTGTCTCATTCAATATCTATACATTATAGATATATATGTAACTTACACATAGGTTATATATATATACACCCATATATAAATACATGCACACATAAACACAGACACATATCAATCAATCAATCAATCAATAAACCAATCTCTTTTGTAATTAGAAACAAAACCAGAACATCATCAGGTGAAAATCCACTTAATATTATTTTGGGATTTATGGGGTTTAAATGATTCATCAAAATTTTTGAGGAAATGGAGTTTTGTCTTGTGAAATTTTCATATTAAATCAACCATTGAATTCTTATTATTTTACCATTTCTCAAAGACTGAACTTACATCTGATGTAGAATTCTTGCAGTATGATATTTTGCTCTTAATGCATTGAATTTTGACTTGTTATCACCAGGATTTCAAAAGGAAAAGTGAAAAAGTGATAAGAAAACTTATGAAGAGTGAAGCAAAAACTGAGATGAATCTTGTAGTTCTAGATACAAATCTATTCTTGACATGAACTTTAAATAGAGAAAAAAAACAACTGTGGCATGTGAAAGTTAAGATTTCATAGAATCATAGAATCAAAGAACATTAGGGATTGGAAGGAACCTCAAAATGTCATCTAGTCCAGTCCCCTTGCCAGAGATTATCCTCTAGATCCAGTCACACAGGAACATTTCCAGGCAGGTTTTAAACATCTCTAGAGAAGGAGACCCCAAAACACCCCTTGGGCAGTGCTTTGTCACCCTCACCTTGAAGAAGTTCCTTCTCATATCGATGTGGAACCTTGTATGTTCCAGCTCACACTCATTGATCCTTGTCCTATTATTACATGACATTGAGCAGAGTCTGGCTCAATCCTCCTGACATTCACCCTTCACAAATTTATAGACATTAATGAGGCCACTTCTCAGTCTCCTTTTTTTCAAGCTCAAAAGATCCAGTACCCTCAGCTTTTCCTCATGAAAGAGATGTTCCAGTTCCTTCATCATCTCCATGGCTCTGTGCTGGACTCTCTCCAGTATCTCTGTGTCCTTTTGGAACTGAGAGGCCCAGAAAAGAAGACAAGATTCCAGATGCAGTCTCACCAGGACAGAGTAGAGGGGAAGGAGAACCTTTCTCCATCTACTAACTACCTCTCTTCTAGTCCACTCCAGGATGCCATTGGCCTTCTTGGCCACAAGGGCACATTGCTGGCTCACTGGTCGTCCATCCCCCAGGTCCCTTTCTCCTACACTGCTCTCTAACAAGTCAGTCCCCACCCTATACTGGTACCTGGGGTTGTTCTTGCTCAGTTTCCAGGCTCTACACTTGCTCTTGTTATATTACATAAAATTTCTCCCTGCTCAACTCTCTAGCCTGTCCAGGTCCCGCCGAATGGCAGTGCAGCCTGCTGGGATGTCAGTCACTCCTTCCAGGTTTTTGTCATCAGCAAACTTGCTGAAAGTGCACTATAATCCCTCATCTAAATAATCAGTGCCCTATTCTACTACAGAAGGTCCTCAGAATAGCTTCTGTAGCAGCTGGATCAGATTTAAAATGCCCAACAAAAAATTCCAGCAAATCTAATGAGATTAAGTCCCATGTTCTAAGGCACCAATATCTTTTTCTCATTTGTTTTCACACACTAAACTGTATAATCTGCTATAAAATCTTCATTTTCATAATGTACGTGAATAACATGCGAGCTCTGTCAATGTTTTGACACATCCTTACTGTTCCTTTTTATGTATATAAAATAATTGCCCTACTATCCATCATATTTTAAACTGTGATAAACTGCATATATGTGTTTCTTCTTAGCTGTGGTTTTTTTTTTTTTTAGCTGTGATTATTCAGCTTTTTCTTTTTATTGAGAATATTACAGACTTCAGAAGTCTGAGTGGGCAGAGGTAGGTTACTCATTGTAACCTCTCTCTGTTTCCCTGTATTGCTTAAAAGCTACACGATATTAAAGGTGCTAAAATCATCTATTACAAAATAATTTTAAAAAATTAACACCAAATATAAATGTAGTCTGATTAGTCTGTGTGGATTTACATTTTACTTTGAAAATAACTTAAAAAACATATTTAAACCTAATAACTCTACACACTTATGTAAACTTAGTAACTGTTAAAACACGTTTAAACAATAACTTTAAAAACATATCTAAATCAATAACTTTAAAAATCTATTTAAAATTAATAACTTTAAGTTTATTAAAGTTTGACATCAGGCTAATAATTTTACACAGTAATATAATTTTGTTTGAACAGTATTTATTAAA